>JARJDW010013792.1:0-15002 GCA_030264715.1 Adinopsis sp. GC000173
GGGGAAGAAAATGTGTAAATTTATTGAAAATTTATGAGATGGTACTGTTGGTTAATAAGTAGTTAATTTATTAAATTAAGAATGACTGAAAAAGTATTTACATATTATGAACATCTTTAACAATGTGGATATATGTACCGTCATAAAGATGACGTACCTTCACTAATTTATATTGATATAAATTGTGCAAACTTACAGCAAATTAACAAAAAATAACAGCAATTGAAAAAGGGAAAACTTTACTTAACTGTTTAAATAAATTGACACATTTTCAACAAGTATGTAATAAAATATAGAACAATGTAACATTTTTATTATGTAACATTAATTGTTTTAACATGTTCCTAATTGAATCGATGTTTTAATTCCAATAAGCATTCAATTGGTTGCTGTTTATATACATTATTGACAAAAGAGACACTAATTAATTTAATATTGAATAAATTAAAACAAGAGCAATAAACAACACAATAATTATATTTATACATTGACACATTTTTAACAACGATGACACGAAATATAAAAGAATACAACACTTTTATGATGCAACATTAATTATTTTACCATGTTTATGATGGATTCGATGTTTTAATTCCAATAACCATTC
Source organism: Adinopsis sp. GC000173 (assembly GCA_030264715.1). Classification (NCBI taxonomy): domain Eukaryota; kingdom Metazoa; phylum Arthropoda; class Insecta; order Coleoptera; family Staphylinidae; genus Adinopsis; species Adinopsis sp. GC000173. The sequence continues at coordinate 608 of JARJDW010013792.1, forward strand.
AATTGGTTGCTGTTTAGATAAACTGATATAAATAAAATGAACAAACTTATAGAAAATTAAGGAAAAGAGACACTAGTTTAGAAGAGAACAATACAATTATTATATTTATATAATAAATTGACACATTTTTAACAAGGATGACACGAAATATAAAACAATACAACATTTCTATGATGCGACATTAATTATTTTACCATGTCTGTAATGGATTCGATGTTTTAATTCCAATAACCATTCAATTGGTTGCTGTTTAGATAAATTACTGATATAAATAAAGTGAACAAACTTGTAGAAAATTAAGGAAAAGAGGTACTAGTTTATTTAATATTGAATAAATTAAAAGAAGAGCAAAAGACAACAGAATTATTATATTTATAAATTAACACATTTTTAACTACGATGACACGAAATATAAAACAATACAACATTTTTATGATGCAACATTAATTATTTTACTATGTCTGTAATGGATTCGATGTTTTAATTCCAATAACCATTCAATTGGTTGCTGTTTAGATAAATTACTGATATAAATAAAATGAACAAACTTATGGAAAATTAAGGAAAAGAGACACTAGTTTATTTAATATTGAATAAATTAAAAGAAGAGCAATAAACAATACAATTATTATATTTATAAATTGACACATTTTTAACTACGATGACACGAAATATAAAACAATACAATATTTCTATGACATTAATTGTTTTACCATTTCAGTAATGGAATCGATGCGTTAATTCCAATAGCCATTCAATTGGTTACAACTAATTGATTTTTCCATTCGCTTTGCAACGCCAATGAATGAATATTTAAAACTGTTACAATTATTTGTGCACGTAAAACGCAAACATTTATTAGATGAATTAAAAAAGTGTTGTGAATTATTATTATACATTATTTACATTATTTATTTAATCACTTATATTACTGATTTTTTTCTACCTTTATTCAAAATATTATTTTTTAATCAGGTCTTATAGAACTCTTCGAATATTTTTGCAACGTTGACTTATGCAATACATAACTAGCAGGTCCAATAAATTTAAATTAATTGCGAATTTATTTACAATAGCCTTGATTTTGAAACCAATTGGAATTTTTTATAGTTTTACATGCATCCAGCATTATACACAAAAAACTACCTAATTGGTATCTGCAACACATAAATCTCAACAAAATCCAGTATTTTAAATTATACCGTTTTTTTTTTTGGCAAATTAACAATCCGAATTTTTCATTCCTTGGTATATTCGAAGCGACTTTTATTCCAATCCATGCTGGCATTAATTTGTAAACGAAATTTTCAAAATTTGATGAACGTTGGTGGAATGTTTACTAGATTTAATAATTTTAGAATCAAAATGTGTAACAATTTAATTTTCTTTCTGTGAATTGAAGAAAGCAATTTTTAACGGTTGCATAGCAAACTTAATGCAATTATCTTGATTTTGGGATTAGATTGAATTTCTTGTACAGTTTTACGTTCAACATTATACAAAAAACTACCTAAGCTGTATCTGTAAAGAATAAATGTCAACAATATTTAACATTTTAAACTTTAAAATTTTTATCAATTTTAAAGTTTTAGAGCCAAAATGTATAAGAATTGATTTTTTTTACAAAATACATATAACTTTGCGTTATCATTTAGTATATTGGGAGTTGCATTTTTTGGCACTTATTTATTTTTAATCAAGCATATTTACAAACCCCAACGAAATCCCTGTCATACTTTAAAAATGTTTGTAATATGCAATAAAAATTTGAATAGTTTAGTAATTTTATAATACTATTTTTCCCACATTAGAATTGAAATGTGTAAAAATTTTGCTTTTTTAGCATTTTTAATTACAAAATATGTACTTGCATTCTTTTTGAGACTAAATGGAATTTTTTTATAAAGTTTTACTTGTCCAACATTATACAATACATAAAAAACTACCTAATTGGTATCTGCAAAGCATAAATCTCAACGAAATGCAGCATTCTAAATGTCAAGCGTTCATTTTCTTTTTTTTTTTTGGCAAATTAACAAACCCAACTTTGCCTTGCCTGTCCTGTATATTCATTCGAATCGATACAATTTTAAATCCACAACACAAAACTATTGATTGGAAACAACGTTATTGCAATCAGCCTATTCGAATGAAAACACAATCAAACAAAATTTTAATTAACACTGTATATATGTATATTGTATATCATATCAGCACGTCGTCGTGTTTGTTGTTGAATGTATATATTTTTAGCAACACACCGGCGAAATTTTTCCCTCCAAGTTTTCATCAAATTTAATAACTAGGTTACAACTCTTAATTAATTCCATTATACATATATGTACACCTCACATCATCATCATCATCATCTGTCGATTTATTTTTAGGCGGGACGTTTTTGTCGCCTTACCGTTTGCGTTTGCGTTGTTATATAGTATTATTCGCATTGTTCGCCACCACACCACACTCGACTAGCTGGAAATTAGATCAATTGCTGTGCAAATCTAGGTCAGATTAGAGCAAAGCGGCGGCGGCAGCGAGACAACACAACATACATCTAAATTTTATGCACAAAATGTGGAAGTAGTGACCGTGACTTTTACGTATTTATTATTGATAAAACTTAACCTGCTGCTGCTGTCGCTGTTGAATGTATGTCATTCGGTGCTTTTTTACAGTTGTTTCATTTTTTGTTTTGTATTATTACTTGTTATATAATGGCGGAGAAGTAGTAGGAGGAGAGAAAACGTTGTTCATTCATTCATTTCGATGAATTGCTAGATTTTTCCGCTCTTCTTTTATGTCTGTCGAGTGGTGGAAGAATAATACCATGCATGTTTGGGTTGTATTTGTTGCTTTTTATTTATAAAACTCGAACAAAGCGAGTGAACTATACGTCATACCGGCTTTAATGTTTGAAATAAATTTGATGATAAATAATTTAATTTAACATTGTTTACAAAAAATGCATTAAATAATAAATTTTAATTATATGGGAATATAAAATTGTATAAAGAAACACATGTTTTAGATCAAATAGTGATAATCAGCACAAGGAAATTACATTTTTATTCATCGTTATAGATATTAGACCAAAAATACTTATTTCTCCGTATCTGCTACTTTACCGCACATGAAAGCTAATAGTTTTTGCCATTCAAAAAGGTAACGGTTTAAATTTTTTTACTCTTTTTATGTTTATCGAGTATTTTGTGTGTTTGTATATGCTTAGTTGCCTTTTATTACGTTTCGGGAGGGATATTTTACTTTTTTACTTAATATTGCTTATAAAATAATATAAATAATGAGATATTCTTGTTAAAGTAGTGATAATAAGGACAAGGAAATTAGTTTTTATTTATCGTTATAAATATTATCAATATTAGACCAAAATAACTTATTTCTCGGTATCTGACACTTTACCGCACATGAAAGCTAATATAGTATTTGCCATTCAAAAATGAAAATGTGAGGTATATTGTATGAATTGCTAAATTTTTTACTCTTTTTTTTATGTTTATCGAGTTTTTTGTGTGTTGTAAAAAATGCATTAAATAATAAATTTTAATTATATAATAACATAAAATTATATAAAGAAACACATGTTTTAGATCAAATAGTGATAATGAGCACAAGGAAATTAGTTTTTTATTCATCGTTATGGATATTAGACCAAAAATACTTATTTCTCCGTAGCTGCTACTTTACCGCACATGAAAGCTAATAGTTTTTTGCCATTCCGAAAAGTAAATATTGAATGAATTGCTAAATTTTTTTACTTTTTTATGTTTATCGAGTTTTTTGTGTATTTGTATATTCTTAGTTACCTTTTCTTACGTTTCGGAACTGATATTTTAGTTTTTATTTAACGTTGCTTATAAAAATACATCTACAACCATTTTCATATATAAAGTTGATAAAAATAATAAATTTTAATTACTAAACAAACAAAAGAAAACTATTTTTCTTATTTATCACGTTACTGCACATGATGTACTAATAGTTTGTAGCATTCGTTTATGACATTCAACAAAAAATACACATCTATGGAGTGAATTGTTAAATTTCTCTCCACTTTTTGTGTTTATCGAGTTTTTTTGTCTTTGTGTATTTTACTTGTTGCCTTTTATTACATACGAAAATAAAGCCAGTAAGCAAAGTATATCGCCTTTAATGTTTGGAATAAATTAGACAGTAATTAATTTGCGTTTCGGGAGCAATATATTTCGACTTAACTTTGTTATAAAAAAAATGCAAGCCAACCATTTTCATATAATATAAAAAGTTAATTAAATAATAAATTTTAATTACCTGCATCGTTTACTGTAAAGTGTATGTAGTTTTATCTAATAGGAACTGACGTTCGTGATAATAAAGTGTCGACAAAATCAATATTTATACTGTATTGCTATTGAAAGTAGGCATTTAATAACGCTAGAGTGCTTATTTAGTAATATATCACTTTACGGCACATGGAAGCTAAATTTTTTTTATTAGTAAATTGTAGAAAATCTTTCTGTTCAATGTGCTTGTCAAAAAGAATGAAGTTTGCCATATTAATAAACGGATTTACGTGATTACGATGCATAAAAACCCAATTTTTAAATTACATTGGTTTATGTATTTATATCTAACAGTAAAGTCATTGTTTATACTCGAAAAATGTAAAACAAGGGAAATATGCTTGTTTATCAATATCTGTTACTTTACAGCACGTGTAAGCTAAAAGTTTATACAATTCTATATCTAAATGTTTCTATATAATTTAATGTTCTCGTCAAAGTAAGCTGTGAAATGTTGTCTAATGCGTTTGTAAATAAGAATGAAGTTTGCGACATTAAGAAAAGTTATTTACTCGATTACGATTCGATGCAAAAAACACAATTTTTAATTACACTTATTTATTTAAATCCAAAAATAAAACCACTGTTTAAAATGTGTACATAAATAATGTTATAATTCTTATATACCAATATCTATTAATTTACCGCACGTGGAAGTTAAGTGTTTATTATGATTCTATATCAAAAATGGTTCTATTTAACTCAATGCGAATTTCAAAGTAAACGGTGAATATAGTTTTTACTACTCAATTGTAGAAAAACACTTATGTGTAATGCTTTTGCCATATTAATTAAGTTATTTTCGCGATTACGATACAGTGCAAAAAAAAATATTTTTAATTGCACTTGTTTTTATTTATTTATTGTATAACCAAAAATAGAATGATTGTACTACACAAAAATGCGCGTAAAACAATTCGAATTCGAATAACAAACACCATAAATCATTTGCATATCGTTTTTTATACCCGTTGGCAATAAAATTTACGAATCGGTATTAAAAACATTGAATAAATTAACTTGTTTTACATAAAAACGCCGAACATATCATCCAAAAAACGTCGGCAATTGAATCATCCAGAATTTTTATTAACGACGACAATAAATTCTATCATTTCATAAACACGAAACATAAATTAAAATAAATAATTTCCAACACTGACACAAAACGCACATCTGCGTGTGTGCGTTTAACAGCCAATGATACTCTGAATAAAAATTTAATACGATGAAAAAAAAAACGTATATTTTAGATAGATGGGTATGTATGAGAAAAACGCATATATGTGGGCTTGTTACACGATGTCATTCATTAAAACAAACTTGTGGCGATTAATTATGGATGACCTAGATGCTGCAATTTCAGCTAATTATGTCATTTTATATATGTATAGGGTGTTTAATAAGTTTAACAACCCTCTTTTATGCAAACATATAAGTCTATTCAATTTTTATGGGGACTCCAAATTGCGATCTTGAACTTATTTTGGAGGTGTTCATCATAGTTTTGTAATAATCAAGTGATGAAGTAGTTTCTAAATGTTTAATTTTGGAAATAACTTTTTGAAAGAAGTTAAAGGTTGATAACTTATTTGGACTCCAATTGCTATCTTGAATTTGATTTTGGAGGTGACCATCCAGTTTTGTAATAATCAAGTGATGAAATACCTCCTAAATGGAATATGTTTAATTTTGGAAATAACTTGTTGAAAGAAATTAAAGGTTGATAACTTATTTGGACTCCAATTGCGATCTTGAAATTGATTTTGGAGGTGACCATCCAGTTTTGTAATAATGAAGTGATGAAATAGCTCCTAAATGTTTAATTTTGGAAATAATTTGTTGGAAGAAGCTAAATGTTGATCATTTATTTGGACCCCATGGTGACCGTAAGATGAATAGGCGACAAAACTAACCTTACAAGATTTCAATGCGAATCTCAAATTTGTTTTTAGAGATGCTCATCAAGGTTTACCTATCGCCAATTTCACCTATTTTAAATACGAATGGAATTTTTCACCTCTGAAATAGCAAAAAAGTATTACGTTTTTTAGCAATTGATGCTATGATGGTGACAAGAGGATCAGGAAGGCAAATTATTCAATTTTTGATTCTGTACTCATGTTTCGGTTTTGGATTTGAATCTATTATTAGAGAATCTAATTGAACAGGCAGATAAAACTCCAACCCTTTAGGATTTCAATGCGAATCTCAAATTTGTTTTTAGAGATGCTCATAAAGGTTTACCTATCGCAAATTTCACCTATTTTAAATACGAATAGAATTTTTCACCTCTGAAATAGCAAAAAAGTGTTACGTTTTTCAGCAATTGATGCTATGATAGTGACAAGAGGATCAGGAAGAAAAATTATTCCGTTTTTGATTCTGTGCTCATGTTTCGGTTTTGGATTTGAATTCATTATTAGAGAATCTAATTGAAAAGGCAGATAAAACTCCAACCTTATTAGGATTTCATTGCGAATCTCGAATTTGTTTTTAGAGATCTTCATCAAGGTCGCCAATTTCATCTATTTTAAATACGAATAAAATTTTTTACTTCTGATATAGCATACAAATTTTTAATTAATTTTTAAGCAATTGATGCTATGGTGATGACAAGAGGATCAGGAAGACAAAATATTTCCATTTTTGCTCCTGTACCAATGTTTCGGACTTGGATTTGAATCCATTATTAGAGAATCTAATTTACACAGCCTTACAACCTTTTATTTGCTATTCATTAATATTTTGTAAAGTAATTTTGTTAAATTTCATTTAAGGAACTAGGTTTCCTGATGTTGGCTCAAATTCAGTTCCAAATTCAAGATCTCCATATACCGAATGTTTCTTCTGGCAATTTTTTGACAAACTTAGCGAACATTCTCTATATATAATTCCACTGCAAATTGTTTTCATTCATTGCGACTATTGCTAGAATTTGAAGGGCACCCCTAAAAGCAAATTCAAAATCCCAATTGAAATTTTCATAAAATATGTGTCCAATTTGTGTATTAGCAATCTTTTGTTAAACTTAGTTTACATGCTATATATATTCAGTTCAACTGCGAATTATTTCCATTCAATGCGCGCGTATATAAATCCTAATAATTACGAATAGATTCAATTTGAAGCGTGCTTTTATTATTGTGAATTGGATTCAATGACAACGACGACGACGGCGACTATATGATGATAATGATGAAAAATTGTATTAGAATAAATTGAAACAACCTTTTTTGTATAGTGAGCGGTGTAGTAGTAATGCTGTTGGTGTAAGTGTACTCAACGTGCACTTCCTCTCCCGTACACACAGAACGAAGGCAAGCAGACAAGACGACAGGCAAGGCCTATGTACGTGTATATGTGTGTGTGTACCTACTACGTAAAAAATCATTAACATTGAAATTAAGAAGTTTCGAAGTGGAAAGGAAATTGCACGGTGCAATGAACTTCTCTATCTCCTATCCTCCTCTTGGCTTAACTACTAGCCCCGGTCATATAATAATAAATATTTATTATTTAGAGATATGAATTTAACAAGCTGTGCAAAATTAATTAAAACTCAATTTCATTTCAGTAGGTATCTATAGTTTTATAAATATTCAAATTGTGCAAAGTGGAAAACGCAATAATTTTTAGCATTAAAGTACATATTCGTAATAAATGTTTAATGTTATTTAATAAACACGAGGAAATTTACATTTAATAATATTAATTAATTTTCGTTTTATATTTAACACTGCAATAAATATTCAAGTTTTTACAACGTTGATATTAGATTAATTAATAATTTTTACTTTTTTTATGTGAAGAAATCTGTTCACTTTAAAAATATTTATTATTTAGAGATATGAATTTAACGCGCTGTGCAAAAATTAATTAAAACTCAATTTCATTTCAGTAGGTATCTATATAGTTTTAAATAAATATTCAAATTGTGCAAAGTGGAGAACGCAATAATTTTTAACATTAAAGTACATACTTGTAATAAATGTCTAATGTTATTTAATAAACACGAGTATATGTATTTACATTTAATAATATTAATTAATTTTTGTTTTATATTTAACACTGCTATAAATATTCACGTTTTTAAAACGCGAATGAATATTATTTTAACTTCTTATCGTGTGGAGAAATCTGTTCACTTAAAAAATATTAATTATTTAAAGATATGAATATTCGATGTATAAAAATTAATTAAATCTCAATTTCTGTTCAGTAGGAATTTATAATTTTATAAATATTTAAACGTGCAAACTGGAGAACGCAATAATTTTTTATTTACGATAGTTTTTTTAGTGTTAAAGTAAAGTACTCGCAATAAATATTTAATGTTATTTAACAAACACACCGAGTATGTTTACATTTAATAATATTAATTAATTTTTATTTCATGTTTAACACTCCTATTTATATTGAAGCTTTTAAAATGTTAGTATAAGATTATTTTTCTTTTTCCTTTTATTTATTATAAAAAACGCATTAAAAATTATACTTACCTATGTATAATGTTATGTGTTGTCGAGAGAAAAAAGTTAGTTAATTATTCTGTCATCTTAAAAAAACTTTTCGATAAAACAGGAGTAGATTATCGATCACGAAACTATTCCTTCTTGAAGTGCTAAAATATTATATCCCGAAGATGAGTGTGTATTCTTTGAAAGGCATTTTTATTCCCAAAGTAATACGATAATTCTAGGGAAACAAGGGAGCAAGACACCATTTATTTAATAATTTCACTTATTTTCGACAGAGAACAAATGAAAAGTTACTCAATTATTTTGTCATCCAAATAAACTTTTCGATAAAACATGAGTAGGTTGTCAATCAAAAAACTATATTCTTTCTTGTCGTCGTAAAGACGAGTGTAATTTCTGAAAACGCATTTTTATTGCCAGTTTAATTAAAAAATACGATAATTTTAGGAAATCAAATGAAGAAGACATAAATTTTTGATACAGTAAAAGGGACAATAATTGTAGATTTACAAATAATTGTTAGTTTATCTAAATTTCATTCCAGTATCTATATTTTTATGAATATTTAAACGTTCAAAGTAGATTTGCAGAATGTACATTTACGCCATTAAGCGAGCGATAATTTCTGATTTACGACCTTTTTTTACCATTAGGGTATAATCAATAATTTTATTTCTCGTTTTCCAAGTACCTAACTAGGTAATAAATGTATAATATTATTTAAGAAATCTGAGTTGATTTAATGTGAAATTAAAAGTTCTGTTCAAATTAGCAAAGCGTAGATGTGTGAAGTGTAGTGTGCTTTTGCAACATTAATAAAGTGATAATTGCTGATATAATTCTAAATTTCAAGCAACAATTTCATTTTATAATGCATATAATTAAAAAAAACTAATTTTATTATTATTATTTATGATCAAGTCGACATGTATAATTATGTATTTAACAAGCATGTTTAATAACATTAATTAACTCTGCTTCATTTCAGTATTCAAATTTTTTAAGTTTTTTTTTTGTTGTTGTGAGTGGTGTGCGTTTAGTTAGAACTTTGAGAGCGTGAATTCTTGATATACCACAGATTGCTGTAAACTTACGTTATGAATAGATAATTTTGGTTTACAGTAAAGTTTTTTAAAAAAACATTAGAGTGTAATATCAATAATTGTACTTTATAATTAAAAAAAGTCATTTTATTTTAATTAATTATCTCACAAGTTCATGCAGACATGCAATTATTATTATTTAACAAATACGTGTAATAAAATTATTTAAATGTAACTTAAATTTTTATTAAAATGTGTTGGTTTATGAGCGTGATATAGGTATTGGGTTGTTAGCTAAGTAATTGGCGATTTGTTCACTGAAATAAGGGAGGTTTTTGGTTTATTGAGGTTTATTAAATATTTTCCATTTTGCTTTTGATTTCATCTTCATTAAGCTCAGCTGGCCTTAACGTTGATTATGTTTAAGAAAAAAATCTCCGGAACGGAATCTTTCAAACCAATTTTGGCATTGCCTTTCTTTAAGAGCATCATCATACACGTTACTTATCTTTTTGGCGGCTTGCACTGCGTTCTTTCCTTGTTTACAAAAATCATAAAGCAAAATAGGGCGAAAATGTTTGTTTGTATAAGAAGAAGAAAATCATAACATTTACGGATATTCTAAAAATGAGAGTGAAAAGCATCTATATCTGAAATCGGCAATTACTTAGTTGCCAATCCGATATTATTGATTTAGTATAGATTGCCAGACTAATTTGAATTGACAGGTTTATTTTAAAGTTTTTAGCATTCCTTTCACTTAATTGAATGGCTTATTATATTTTTATTACTCCCAAATCATGTCGTCGCTATACAATAAATATTTAATAGACATCGTGTTTAATAAATAAGCACGTACATTTATAATTTTCAAAATCTTGATCTTGACATTGATAGATTCATGGTGAAACATTATTAATTGATTAAAATTAATAATAATGTTGTATACGCAGCGATGTATCAACTATGCATATGTTTGTTATATTATAATATCTATACGATGTTTATTTAATAAATGTAATTAATGTTAAAGTTCAGCCGAGTATCATCACTTTTTTCAATATTCAAATTGAAATGGTGTGGGCTTACAAAAACATATAATAATTCTTAATTTATGACACATTGACAAAGTTAAATTATATGAATACATCATTTGTAATGTAGGTTTCTTTCAGAGTTTAATCAATAATTGAATATTTAATAATGCATGCATACAATTCAAAAAAAAGTTCATTTTATTTTCATTATCATACGAAACCATCTCACATGTGACATAAATATCTAATATTATTTAGCAAATAGATTTAATAGACATGTTAACCTTGGTAGTAGTATGAAAATCGATTATTTGTAAGTTTAATTTATAATATACGTATGTATTTAGTTTGATAAGAGTTGAAGTAAAATAGTGGAATTTGCACAATTCAAGCTTGTTGCTGTCCTAATGCAGATAACACACATAATATATGTAATTTAAATTAATTTGTACTTTATTGATTATTTGTAAATAAGAGTTTAATAAATATTTGATTATTTAAAAGTATGGAAGAAGCAAAAAGGTAGTTTGCAAGCCCCAGTTTGTTCTTTATCCATGGTGGCTACTGATTTTTCACAGTTGGTTAAGTTACGTAATACATAAATAAATAGTTTATTATCTACCAGATTTTCAATCCAATATACAGATCTACAGTTTAAAAAATATGTTAACAATACATAACATTTTAAATTTTCTACTCTACACAAAATTAAAGTAGCTTTAATATATTAACTTTTGTTAAAAAGAACGCATGCTTTAATAATTGGGGATTTTGATACCATATTTGTTCTATGGTTTTTTGTATAAATTTAGTAGATTTAGTAGATGAAGGGAGTCTGCTCCACGATTCAACAAATTATTTAAAAACCTGAATATACCGGCGTCCTCTCTACGAATTTCTAATGACTGTATTTCGAATATAGCAAGAAGTTGTTTATAGTCATACTCAATCGGCGGATACGATTTATATTTAAGAAAGGAAAGAACTTCTAAATAAATTATTTAAATTAATTAATGAAACTTTACTATTAAAAATCGATTATTTTATAACATTTTATTAAATCTTCAATTATTGAAGTAAAATATTTGTTACTTGTTCAGTATGCTATATTATTTACACGTGTTTTGATTTACTTTTATCTATAACATACATTTTTTACTTTAAAAACATTTCATATTATAAATACATTTGATGTTTTGTAATTTATATTTATTACTTACATACTTACCTACAAGTATATCATTTTTTACATAAATTATAAGCTGGATGTTGTTGTTGTTGTTGAATAAAAAATTATATCATAGTATAAAACAAAAATTATTTACATTATGTGTACATACTTTCATACAAGAAGTCATTTTGAGTTTGAGTATTCATTGCTATAATAAAAATATTGTTTACGCAATAAAAATGCACGTGTATAACAATGCCAATATCAAATGCAATAAATCATTCGCATATTTTTATAGTAGATTGAAAAATGCCAATGATACACTGGAGTTTAAACAATATTGTATGTAGCATTAGTGTAAAAGATTATTGTTTGTCACACGACCACTGCTCAAAGTGCTACAAAGTACGAATATTTTTTATATTAGTTGCGATATAATTAATAAGAAATAATTTGAATCTATTACTAAATAATGTGTTAAAATTAATTTAATTTAGTTAATAAATTCTGATAATTATCCACTTTAAAGCATTGAAGCAAAGATCTATAGTAAAGTTTACACTGTCCCAGTTTGCTGCTTTTCCCATTTCTTACAGATAACAAAAGTTTACTAATAAATAATTTGAATTCATTAATTATTAATCTGTTAAAGCCATTAGAGCATTAATATTAATTCAATTTCAGTGGATGCTTTATAAATAACTAGGAATATGCAGAATGGCAAAGTTATATTAAAACTTTATTTATATTGTTATTTCACGTAACTTTTTATATAAAAAGATGATAATTTCTACTTCTTTATTTAAAAATTTTCATATTATAAATAGATTAGAAGTAATTTGTATTTTTCTTAAAAAAATATCTAACAGTATATTATTTTTTATTGTACATAAAATATAAGTAAAATGTTGTTGTTGTATAAAATATCAGCCTTAAAGCAAAAATTATTTACATAAATTTATAAACAACGTACAAGAAATTATTTTCAGTTTCTGTGCTGTTTTTATTTATTCCTAAAATATAAACATTGTTTACAAAATAAAAATATGTGCGCGTAAAACAATAAAAAACGTACAATAATAAATAATAAAAAATAAATGAATGTTTATCAAGATTATTATATAAATAATCAACTTTTCATAATATCAATATCATGGTTAATATTTCCCAAGTAATATTAAATAGATTGTGTAAGCCACATTTCGTGCCGTAAACGATTACTTTATGCCCTTAAAATATAATGAACCATTTTGTTTTAATTATTGCTGGGGAAAAACTAATCTTAATATTGTGCAACGTCAATTATTTATATAATAATTTTGATAAATATTCAATTAATTGGAGACGAGTTTTTTGTTTGGAAAATTCTAATCTTGATACTGTCAGACATCAATTATTTATTAAATAATATTGATAAATATTCAATTACTTGGAGACTTGAAGAAAAATCTAATAAAGTTTGCACACAAGTTTGTTTGTTGCTTTTTCACTACGATAATTTTTGATTGCATTTTTCTGGCAGATAAAAAAGTTTAGTAACATAAATAATTTGAATTAATTAATGAATGGTCAGTTATAAAATCATTAGAGAGTATAAATATTAATTTAATGTTAGTGTTTTTGTTTTTTGATAAATATCCAAATGCTGGCTGACAAATGCGTATATGTACATTAAAAATAATTAAATGCTCAGAGGATAAAAGCAAAAGTTTGGTTTGTTGTAGAAACTCGGCGATAATTGCTTATTTAAGTATAAATCAAAATGGTTATTTATGTGTCGAGTGCAAAAAGTAATCGTTTATGACACGTAAAGTGACTTGCACAAATATTTCATATTGTTTGGAAAATTCTAATCTTGGTACTGTGAGACATCAATTATTTATTTAATAATTTTCATAAATATTCAATTAGTTGGAGACTTGAATAAAAATCTAATGAAGTTTGCACACAAGTTTGTTTGTTGCTTTTTCACTACGATAATTTTTGATTACATTTTCCTGGCAGAGAGCAAAAGTTTAATAATATAAATTATTTGAATTAATTAATACATGCCCAGTTATAAAATCATTAGAGAGTATAANTCAAAGGATAAAAGCAAAAGTTTGGTTTGTTGTAGAACCTCGGCGATAATTGCTCATTTATGAGAAATTACAGAAGTCGACGCATTAATTAATGGGCCGCATGATGAAACAAGTTTTTAGCATTGATGTCTAATCAATAACACTCGCGCATTCAATGCAATAATAAAAAGATGATGCATTTGCATAACAATTCGCAAAAAAGCAGCTCGCGGAAATTATTTGAATTTTTCATTCAAATA
>JARJDW010013793.1:0-19468 GCA_030264715.1 Adinopsis sp. GC000173
GAAATATTAGCTTTATTTGAGAGATTTTTAGCCAATGGCTTATTGACGACACCGGATTCTCAGGACAGTTCTGTCAAGTCGCTTATTGACGACACCGGTAATGAAAGGGTTAAACAACTCCACAAAGGTTAATAGCGATTGGGTGTATGGTTTTTGAATTTATCGAGTACAGACAGACACACATTCATTTTTATATATAGAGATTGTTGAATATAAGAATGTCATTTCATAAAATTACTTCTATTATTTCATAATGCTTAATATGGAGATTGTATTTGAAAAAAAAGAACGCTTTTTGTTACGATCGATAAAAGTTGACATTATAAAACCTTTTCTAAAAATTAGACATGCATTGAAGAATGCTTTATTAAAGCAGCGTCTTTTATTTTAATATTATAAAAATATAATTTATATTATGAATAAATGTTTAATGGCATATTTTTTGCCTTGACGAAAGCAGTTTTAGCGTTTTACATCTGATCACATGATTTATTTTCGTATTTTTAGTATATGAAATTCAGAGAAAAATATCGAAAAGCGTGTAGGTGTGCTTTGTAGATTATTATTTCAAGGAAAAAGCCAATCGAAACATTCGTAATAAGCTATACTTTAATAGCGATTTAATTGCATAATAAAAATACATATTTTATTAATTAATATTATCAACTGCTAATACTATCAGCTCGAAACCATAATTTAGAAAATTCACGTAATTTTATTGATACGTATTAATCAAAACGCTTATTATTTTTCAAAAACACTGACAGATATCTAAAGTAATATATTATTTTTATTTTGCGCTTAATTGCATTTCACGTTATGATTTAACACACAGCATTCAACTACCAATTGCATAATCTAGTTATTTTTTTGTTACAATAAACATATATTTATTAATATTATTTATGATAAAACTTGAGGCAACTCTTTAGATAATCTCTTTTGCATTGACAATGTTTTAACTGCATTGGCGATATTCGATGGAGATATGTAAAATAATCATTTGCTGTTGCTGCTTTTTTTTATTCGGTTACATTCCTGTCAATATAGATTAACATAAAGTGGTTTCACTGGGTGAGGTTTTAAGATCCACCATATCGCCTATAAAACACTAATAACCTATTGTAATAAAAATTATAGGAACAATGTATCAATATGTGTTTCTATACAGGGTATCGTAATAATACCACACGTGCACCATAATACATAATAATCTGTAACAAAATTGTCAATGAACACAAAGTTATGATTTTAACTTAACGCAGGATGTTGAAAATTACTTCATTACTAGCTTAGATAGCGCTGCATTTTCTATGGTTTTATATAATTTAGTGATTAGCATTACGAATATTAGCATAAATTGCATAATTTATTATGTTTCATATTATTAGTGGTAAAAAGTAATTTTTAAGTGTTTTATTAATACGAGTATACAAAGTATACAATACACCCTGCGTTTCATTAAAGTGACAGATTAGTGAGGTTGCCAATGCTGTATTCCTAAATGTTCCTGACATTTCCACCAAAAAAACAAGGTTGGCAATGCTGTATACAATTGTTTATACTAACTTATATCAAATGACTCCCATTAAAATTCGATATTGCGTTATTAACTTTAATAGAGAATTAAATTTGAATGGAGCATTTAATATAATTATGAAATCGGCCCTAAGAATTTCAGTGGTGATATTCAATAAGTATACACATATATATATATTTCGTATATATATTTTGTTGGAACTTTCAGATTCTTGGAAGCTTATTTTTAATCGCTAAGAGTGTACAACCCTGTATCTATACAGTGTTACAAATGTATAACATATTGCAACACACCACCCATTTATAACAATAAAAGAACAGTTATTTGAACGGCTCTCGTAAAAAAATAGAACACGTAAACGTAACACACATATAAATGCACTCAAAATGCGCAAGGTGTCGCGCCTCTAACATTGCATAAAAAAGCCACAATATAGCGCGTTGTTATTGTTTGTTGTGTTCGAAAACATGTGTAGGTAGGATTAAATCTATACCTTCAGCGCGCTTAATCCACTTGTACTATGAAATTATTAAAGCACATATGCATTAATAATAATATAATGCAAAAGAGGGCTGTTTTACACCGAGCATACAAAATTAATTTTGTCGCTGTGGTGCAGACGCACACGCAAATTTTTCCCCGCACATAAAAATCGGGCGACGAAAATGTATGTATGTATGTATGGATCTAAAACAAAAAAAAAGAAACGAATAAGAATACAATAAAGAAACATATGCATTGTAAGAGAGAGTTAACAGGTGGGCGAATTCCTTTAGTATTCGTCTTGTTGCTTGCAATTCACGTGGGTTTTGGGATACCACTCATACTCAGACTACATTTTAACACAACACACACAACAGTTGTCTGCAAGCCACATGAACGTAAAAGTCGTTATCAGTGCCGCCCTTTTCGATTTTCCCGTATCGAACTTATCGGTATCGTTTCGTTTCCGACGTGAATAATTCGTGGTGCTTTTTTCCCGATTAGAAAATCGTTCGATAATGTGCATGTGAAGAAAGGTGATTACTTATAGTGTGGGTGGAAGGAGAAGAAAACTGAAATAAGCTTATGTATTAAATTAACGCTTAAAATTTTAATTGCTTGTTACCAAAAAACTAATAAGACAGTCCTATGATTAATGATCATTTTTTTCGTTTCATTTTAATTTCAACGCATCTTAATCTTGTTCTATTTGATACAAATTTAATGGGAATGTAATGCAAATCTACTCTCCAGTTACAATATTATAACTTAAATTATGGCATTCTAAATTCAAATTAAGTCGACACGTGAGCACAGTTTGCTGCTCCTAGCTAGCTCCTGCTGCTGCTGCTGTCGCGCTGAAAAACTTTCCGTAGCGTGCAGCTGAATTACTACCACCATTAATATTTCAGCAATAGATATAATTCATTATTTTATTTCTGTTCGCTATGACAAATATTTTACTATATACAATGTAAGTAAGTGAAGCAACTTTATACACGAACTTTATCTTACAACTCAAAATTACTTACTTTATACTTCCTCTTGTATGAATCAGTAAAGAAATCTTATGCAAAATTATTTTTGTTGCGTAATCAGAATGTTACAAAACTTTGAATAAACATTTGGCGATTTGTAATTGTTATGACTGTAAAATTATTATTAAAACATTACTTTATTGCAGTGTAATTTGTAAATTGCACAATTTATTATTTTATCTATTAACTTATCTTTTAGTTTAAATTTTGATTGTCGTTTCTCAGGGTGGAAATAAAATGTTGCGTTTCTATTATTAGGAACCGATCAAATATTTATTTAGCAATTAATCTGCCAATAATGACATTTATTAAAGAATAAATAACGACTCTATTTTCGGATCGAAAATAACCACTTTGAGATTGGTGAATTATTGATGCGTGCGCTATACATTTTCAACAAATTTTTTCACTTCCTTTTAGTAGGACCAGTTTTATCTTTTAAGACAGGCATTATCGATTAGTTTATTTAAAAAGTGTCAGATAAGAAATTCTTTTGATTGAACATCAGATTCTGCCAGTAAATAACTTAATTGATTGATTGTTTTTCACATACAACAAAATTCTTTGTATAATTTCATATAAATACGAGCATGAATGCGTGTAGTACTCACATCCATATTATATACAGTGCGTTGCATTCAAATATATATTTAGGAAATATAATTTATACTAAGGTAGCCCGTTGCCAACGAAGTTGTCTAACAATTCTTAAACCAACTTACTGTGAGTTTGACAATTATTTATTACTATGATCTAACCTCAATCCTATGACCCGGGTAGTTATCAAATTGGTAGACAGCCTACTTTTTTTATATTTGACATGCATTTAGTGACTTTTAGTTGGCACTGTTTTAGGATTTACGGTTAACTTCATGCCCTACGGAATGACAGTAGCTTATTATATACTCTTATATAATACTTATAAATAAGTTTGTCTCGATTTTCATACAATAATGCCGACATTTGAATTTGATGAAAAATTAAAGAAGAAAGTCGTGAAACATTTTTCCCGCGCAAAAAATGTTTAAATATCTCGTTGTAGATACTAAAAGGTATATAGATTGTGTTTCGTATGTATACATTTGAATGAAACGCACTGTATGTATGTATCAATTAAACATTGAGCATTTTTACCTTCTGCGCATAAAATAAATGTTATGATAAATAATTTTTGTCTGTGAGATAAATGCACAACATATAAATGCATTAATCAATCATCAAACAATAATAAATCACTTTTCTGGTAGCTGAACCATCATCCAACACACACACGCGCATATACACCATGGATTTAAAACATTCATTTAATATATTAAAGTATCACACCCACCCTGTAATTACCATCGGTTATTATTAATGATAGATAATTTAGTAACAACTTCAAATACAATTTATTCTGTTGTTAGCGTATGCACGTCGATATTTATTCTCAAAATGGTTATCTAGGCGTAATTATCAATAGGGGCTTATTATCTTATTCATTTACGAAGGCCACTGTTCCACCAGTAATCGAAACCCTTTTATTTTCATACCAAAATTTATATTCCAGCTCATCCTTTTATTTTTTCATCTTCTTCTTTTTCGTTCGGAGGGATTTAATTATATAATGCGCGTTTATCTTTTGATTGACAATGTTAGTTCTGGTAGTGAACGCTCGCTCTTTGCTAGATTACAGGGTCTTACAAAAAATGCTCCCAATTTTCAACCGAAATGGAGTATAAAAGCTGAATGTTACGTTATAAATCAACAATTTACAGGAGACATTAATAAAAAAATTCTTTGGATAAAAGTTTTTTTCCTTATTTCAAGAATCTGATCAAAAAATTGAGTCGAAATTGCTTGTGAATTTATTATGACTTAAAGATATAAATAAATCGAATATGAAATTAATTAATTAAATTTCCATTCCATATTTTCTTCATATTAATTTGCAAATATAAAATTTAATTATTTAATAAATGGTTGGTCTTTTTATAGTGTATAATTGCTGGTTGTGCATAAAATGTGATTGACGTTTATAAGAACAGAAATTTTATTTTAATAATAATATTGTCGTGTTTTTATTACTTGCATACAGTAAACAAATTTTTAAATATTTCTGGTTATAGGTATTCGTTTTTTTTTTTCGAATGGTCATAATAGTAAATTATCTAGAATGACATAATGACAAAGTTTTAGTCTAGACATATTTACCACCTTTTACGAGCAAACTGTGCAGTGTGTTGGGTGTATTTAAGGTGATGGACACATGTCTTTGTGACTTAACAGAAAATTGTAAATTACTAATATAAACACGTGTGACTTGTCTTCTAAAATTCTAATATTAGATTAAGTAATTAGAAATATTTTAAGATCACGAAATGTTGGTATAGAGAAGTGCTATTTATTATTACAACAGCATTTCCATACTTAACACACTTAAATGACTTTTATCTCGTTTCGCTTTTGTTATAGGCATTTCACGTATACGCATAAATTATTTTATAACATTTTCATGTGACTTGTTATAGCAATTAATCTATTTACAGTATGCACTTTTACTAAAAATATTGCGCACTATTCTGATATGTAAAGTATTGTGTTGATTGTTCGTTTAGTGCGGAGGCAGAGATTTTATACGCAAACAAAAAAAATGGCAGCGATTTGTTTCGGCCCGCCACCGTTGCCGCCAAACAAAAAATCATTACTGCTGACAGGAGGAAATTTGCAAAGGAATCGCAAGCACAGTCAAAGCTTTTTATCATCAACCTATCACAGTTTTCGCGATCCATCTGAAGACGCAATAGTCGTTGTGACTTCTTCGTGTGATGAATTTGATCAAAATGAATGTACGATGAATGGAGGAAAGAATGCCGAAAAGCGGCGAAGCAGAAGCAGCTCATCACATACCAATTCACTGAGTAGATATAAGAATGCAAAAGTGTCAATGATACGAAGTCAGTCTGATGGAAATTTAGATAAAACTAATAGATCCATCGCTCCTATGACTATTAACAGATATATTAAGGTGCTTAGCGGAAGCTGGAAGAATTTACTAAATCGTAAGTGGCGATTGTGTAATANACAGATAACATAACTTTGAATATTAATATCTCGTTTCCTTTGGGAGTGCAACGATTTTGTCAAAGGAAAAAGTTATTTGGAATTAAAAAACACGTCGATTGAGTATAAAATTATCGATTTCTGAGGTGAGGACTGTATTCTAAACAAGTACCAATAACAATATACCTAACTAACTACAAGCACCATCTCACGATAATTTTTCGTTGTTGTTGTTGATGATTTTTTTTTAATCTTTTTTTGCAAAACGCCCTTGGCACTTTAAAGCAGCCATCAATTATTAGAAATTATCATCGTATATACATGATAATCGTTTATTGAGCTTATGCATGCTCGTGCTCTTTGGTTCAACTTTATATATATATACTTGGTTCATTAATGCATAAAATAAGACAATACAAAAGCTGACAATATTTATGACTTTGTTGTTCATGATATAAAAGCCTAATTATAATTACCACGCTTTAATGCATAATTTCTTCATCTTTTGTTGTTGTTTGGTGCTATGGTTGCTGTAGTGTAGCCCTTTGTTTTTGTTATTATAGCTTTTTTGTTTGTTTATATTTAGCTTAAAGAGTGAAATGTAAATAAATAAACACCCATTTAGAAAAGTGTCAAGGCTATTGACATCAAAAAGTAGAAGCAGCTAATACTTCCTTATTTTGTTTGAATTGATTCCAAATTATATTTTTGGAATATGCAAATTAATTTGAATAATTCGCGTTATGTAATTATAATTAAAATGGATTTTAATTTTACGTTGGATGTCTGTGTGTATGCTACACAATTTAAAGACATCATTGACAGTTATATTTCAGTTCCTTAAACTATTATTAGACGAAATCTATTTTAAGCGTTTTAGTGTAATGAATGTGTTTTGATATAAGACGAATTGAATTATAGACTACGAAAAAAAACTAGATTCATTACTTTAAAGAAGTTTTATAGCTGTAAGCTTGTTCGAACCGAACCGTACTTACAACGAAAAGAATTTTCTTCTTTTCGGTTGTATAACTTCAATCCCAGACAGCCACACATACACACTACTTATCAATGATGTAAAAAATGAATTAAGGTGTTGACTGTTGAAATAATAACATGTTTTGGTAACTGCACTGCCTGTCAAATGTTGTAATAAATATGAAACAAAAGCAAATTTAAAGCTTGAATTATGGCGGCGACTACTACCAGAAACGGCCTGTTTATAAGGCCAAGTCGTTTTAAATCAAGATCCACAGTTAATGTCGCTATTTTAATGCGCAGCTTACCGTTTAAAGTACGTTTTATTGCATTTTACTTCATCATTTTCCTACATTTTAACTTTAACTATTATTGCATTTTATTTGCAATCGATGATTTTGCTTTTTAAATTAAAACCATTTCTAAAAAGTACAACAATTGACAATAAATTTTAGTTGCTGTCGCTTGCTGCAATTTTATGATCGTATGGCATATATTCCAGCGACGTTTCTTACATGTCATACATGCATTTAGCAAACATTTTAGGCATTCAAATTGGAAAAATTAAATTTTAAATATTTAGGACGACGTTGCAATCTGCAGAAACTTTGCGAAATCGCATTATTATTTCATGCATTTTTAAAGGCACGAAAAAAAAAGCGACTAAAACATTTTCACGTGTAGTCTGGAATGACTTTGCATGCATGCAGATACATATTGTAGCACAAGTGAGAGCTACTTTAATTTGGTTTATTTTAATTATTCAGCGATGTAATTAGTTAATGGTTACATTTATACGAATGTAGTTTTTTCAGCGCGCGCAAACTTTTTGACAGACACATGTCTTATTTCTACAAAGAATAATAATATTAATTAAACATTTATAAACTATTACTTATAGGTTTGTATTACTCTGTTCCATAATAAGTAAGCTATTTGCGTAGTATATATCATACATAGGTATAAGAGTCGTTTTCGATATTTATTTTTTCAAAATCAAGTGAATGAAAATTAAAAGTTTAATTTTTACAGCATTTTCATAATTTATTATTAATATAAGCGAATACTAGGCAATTGATGTTTGTGTTCGAAACGTGTTACACAATTCTTGTTACTTAATTAATAAAATTATTTTCTATGAATCTAACAAATGATTTTTCTCATTTTTTGATTAATCATCTAATCGTAAGTGTAGGAAGTATTAGCGGATCTTTGAGATGACATTTTAACCCTTTCGGTAAATTCACCTCATTTTGCAATACTTAATTGTTATTAATAATTAGTAATGGTTACATTTATACGAATGTAGTTTTTTTTCATCGCGCGCAAACTTTTTGACAGACACTTGTCTGATTTCCACAAAGTATAATAATATTAATTAAACATTTATCGACTATTACGTATATGTATTAGTACCTAGTATGTATTACATTATATCATATTATTAATATAATTATGACCACTTTTCCTTTTCGTAAATATAAACAGTCGCAAACGAATTGGAATAATTGGAAACCATTCTCTTTCCATTAACATTTTACAATTTATTTTGATAATTTAAGGTGTTTGGTTAATTACTGTAATCTTGACGTTATAAATCGTAGGGTTGGTTGTGTTTGATATAAAGCCCGGACGAAAAATAGTTGAAATATATTGAAATAATAGACAAAGGATAATGTATCAAAGGCAACCCTTTCGATCAAAAACGTCAACATGTAATTACAGGGCGGTAATATCACGTAGTATAGCTACGTTTTCCTATTCTTATTTTCTTTCTTGTTTTGTTTTCATTTCTCGGTGTTGTTGGCTCTCGTATATATGAAATATTTCATTGCGTTTTGTTTGACACCCACACAATATATATGTGCATGCAAATGGATGGTTTAATTGCGCAAGGTATTTAGCTAGTTGGGGCGTATTTATACGAGTCCCATATGTAGAATGCGAGGAATGACATCTATTATTAGAACGTCTTTTGTAAAAAAGACTTAATACCACGAAAACTACTAAATATACATTAACACAATGTTTGTTTGTGAGAATGGACGCGCACTACATTTAGAACATTTTTCAAAAGTGTCCGCCTTTTTAAAGTCATTATTCATCAAATCAAAGTGTCACATTTAATTTTAATATCTATCGGCTTGGTACAATTTCTCGTACATAAAGAAGAAAATTATAAATGGTTATGCTTAATTTTAAACCTTTTTGTTTTTCACAACACAACAAATCCGAATAGATTGCTGTAGCGCGCTTTTCAGCTTTCTAATGATTAAATTTCATTTCAATGCAACGCAAAACGATTTTTACGCTAAATTTATATCAAATTAGCAATCTGGTTATTAAAAATTTCACAAACTTTAATTATTAATAAAAGCTGGCCTAAAAATTACTCATTTTATTGTTAACAGTTAACAAAACCGTATTGTATACATTCTAATATAAGAGTGAGTGGTTTTCAAACTTTGTCGTCTCGCGAAACACATTGGAGTTAAATATTTTTTCGAGGAACCCCGTCTCACATTTATAACAAAAGTGTAGGGTATAAGGTATTACTTTTGGGGTCGATTTCGATTTTTATTAAAGAATGACACAATATCGAATTTTAATGGTTAAGTTAGTAAAAACAATTCTATACAAGAACATTTAGGAATTCAGCATTAGCAATCTCAATAATAGGAGAATTTGTCTTTAAATTGCTATTTTGACTCGCGAAGCCCCCTGTAGATAGTATTTTTAGCAACCCTTTGCTTTGAAGAACACTGCAACATAAGAAACCAAATTAAAACTAAGAATCGCTTCAAAGGAAATCAATATTTGTTGAAAATGTAAAGATATACGGGGGGATATAAATCCTTTTCATTTAAATTAATGATTAATCATCTCTTAAATTTGTTAAAAATTCAAATGAGGTATTGATGTATTATACACCTATATTATATGCATGAATTATACGTGATCGAGTCTATAGATATGTTATGCCTACTATAGTTTGGCTAATTTTCATTCGCGTTCGTGTTTCGGTCGAATTATTTTTAACCCTTTTGACTACCGCAGTCGTTAAGAATAAATTCAACATAAAAATATCGCCGAAAACATTAAATCTTACTTAATGATGTTGTATATTAGATTGCAAGCAAGCAAGCAAACAAACAAACAAACACGAAAAAAATGTTAGCGATTTTTTTAGTCCAATCTAATACTATGTTGCACTTTAGCAATATTATATTTACTGCAAGTAAACAAGATTTCAATAATGTAAACACGAGGAAAGTTCCATTTTATTTTATTTCAATTTTTTTTCCTGAAGATTGTTTGCTACGAGAAATTTTCTCATAATGTAGAATTGGCAAAGATTCAACTTTATCCACTTTGCACTACCATAAGAAGGGTTCTCTGCCAGCAACTACTTTCCTATATATTCGTTCGCTTTTCCTACAGATAGAAGAGCATTAAAATTGTGTAAAAGTAACGCTGTTAGTGTCAGGTTTACTCTAGTAAATTGACTTGTAGTTCGTGATTGTTGTATTAAATAGCAACAAAGAGAAGGAAGTGCTTTAAACACATCGCAAAAGTTTTTTATGCTTTATTAATGATTACATATCGCTGCAAATGCAATCATTTGCATTTTCATAATATTGATGTGCGGTTTTTTTATACCTACCTACCTACCTTCTTTAATGAGTAATTTATGCGTGATAGTGAAATGAAATTAATACTCTGACACTTGATGGATTTATAGTTTTGTAGAAGATTTAAGTTATTTAAATTTTGTTGCCTAAGACATCTTAAATAAACTTGTATAAAATTTATATGATAAGAAAGTAATTAAATCAATGGAATGCAACGATATTTCAAATGATTAAGAAATTTTTAAAGCAAGCAAGTGTGTGACGAACCGTTGTAAAAGACACATCCCAAAAAAGCGTATTATGTAGTCTAGACTAATTAATTTACATTTTTTCTCTCTCTCCTGGCCGATGAGAGATGCAAGTTTAATTAATGCATGTAGCGCATTTATTCAATAATTGTAAGGATTTATCGTTTGTTTAATACTGTCAGAAATTGTGGAATTTTAGCGCGGGAAATCGTGCTTTAAATGCATACAAACAATGCAATTATTTTAATAAATTTTAGTTAAAGTCTAGACTTGGATCTATTTATCATTCGCTTGATAACAAAGTACTTGCCATTGTTTTATTTAGAGGTCTGGTTAGTCCCATCTCTCTTTTAGGTAAATAAATAATTACCTGCAATAAAAATCTATTCTAGCATGTGACCAATTAAGTTACACTCATTTACTACCACTACAAGTAAATGAACAATTTTAACAAAATTGTTCGGTATAAGTAGGTATATATGCGCAAAATTTATTAATTGGCCTCTGCGCTTTAATACACAATTATAAATGATGTCAATAAACTGCTTAATTAATAAGGGAAAGCAATTAAGATTTTATATGTATAAATGTTTAATACACGATTCTTATTTTACGATTTTTACTTATTGGTATGTATTATACTCTGATCGAAAATAAGTAAGCCATTTGAGATTTTTATTTTGATTTTTGATTTTTACAATATTTAAAGCCGATTTCATAATCATATTTAAAGCTCCGTTAAAATTCAATTCTCTATCAAAGTTAATAACACAATATTGAATTTTAATGGAAGAGTTAGTGTCATTTGATATAGATTAGTAAAAATACAACATTGCCAATCTTGTTTTATTGTGAAAATGTCAGAAGCATTTAAGAACTAAGCATTGCCAACCTTGTTTTTTGTGCAAATATAATATTAGGAATACAGCTTTGGTAATTCTTTTAGATGTCATTTTAACTTTAACCTCTTTGCCTTTCAACGATATTTTATTGTTAAATATCAAAAATGTGAAAAAATCATTAAAAATCACTAACAAATTTGACTAGCAACGCAAATGGCTTACTTATTTTGAAACAGATGTAGTATAACATAATATTGTACCATTTCGAACGTGAATAAAATGACCGCATCACCACGACCAATCATTTATATTTTTTCGACCATTTATTACGTACGCAAGAACAATAGATTTCATTATTTTCTCGTTTTTTTTTCTTTTTGATTAAATGTCACATCTATTGTTGTGAGCCCTCGAAATATCTTACAGCGCGCGCTCGCTCGCTGTTCGTCGTACACAGGCACCGAACATATGGAAATGTATTTAAATCGTGACTGTAACATTTTCGTTAATTAAGAACGTAGGTGTACCTAACAATTTTATTGAAAGCAAAACAATTATAATTTTTGTGCGCATACGATCAAGTTCATTTAAATAATTTAAATGTGCGTGCACATGCATAATTAAAATTTCATAATGAAATAAATGGTTGTTGTTTGCTTATGATTTATAGATGAATATATTTTTATTATATATGAAAAAAAGAGGGTTGTGCCGTCTGGTTTTCTCACAGTTATTTTTTTATATATAGCATAGATATATAAATCAGTGCATTGCTAGGAGTTGAATGAAATATTTTTAAATGCGGTATTTTTACTATTTTGCAATTAGAAAATACTTGGTCAGGGATATTTGGTGGGCAGGTGATTAAGGATAGGTTTACCTACGATATATCCTTAATAGTAAACGTCAAGTGCTTAAATCACTACTAATTCATTCATAAAATCGTTTTTATTGATAAATATTTCTCATTCATTGCAATAAATAAGCCAGTTGGAATAAAACCAAACGATTTGCTTTTAATTTTTTCTTTATATATTCACACTTTATATACGTATGCATGCATAAATTTTGCAATTAAATTGCATTACGTAATTTATTACATTACCAGTTTTAATCATCCGTCATCTTTAACTGCACTGCTACTGGATATTGTAAAATAATTTATTGTAATATTCGAATTACAACGATATTTTGAGATAAATAACATTTAATAATAATTTTATGGTTTTATGTGCTGCTAATTTTGATAGCATAGCAAGTAATATAAATGTAAATGCACAGTTCCCCGCATTTAAATGCTACAAAAATCTTATTTTAAAAGTTACAAAAATTGAATTCGCAATGCTGCCAAGAATGGCATTAAATTTAATTAAATTTCGCATACAAAATGCGTCTATAATCTATAAATTGTATAATATTTAAATGCAATTGAATAATTTGCACAAAATATCAAAATTGAATAATATTTCAATAAATATTAAACTTGATTCATTCACAAAAATTGAAGATTAGAATATTGTTTCCATATTTCAGTCATCATCAGAATTGCACTAAAGAAATACAAAAAACAAGAACAAATAATAAAAAAATAAATGATGATGACTGAAAAGTCGAAATATATAAACTACATATTAAACTTGAATTTTTGTGAACTATTTATGTGATATTTATTGCATTTTACAATGGTTTACCACGTGAGTGCAACAAACATTATAAATTTCCCCGTATTTAAATGCTACAAAAATCTTATTTTAAAAGTTTAATAATTGAATTCGAAATGCTGCCGCCAAGAATGACCACAAATTTAATTAAATTTCGCATACAAAATTGTATAATATTTAAATGCTATTCTGCGTTATTAGTAGAATATATTTCATAAATAATAAGCATCTTATGATTTATATATCATCCATTCGCAATATTTGAATTTTTAATGCACTTATTATCTTTAAAAACTATATATTATTTAGTTAAATTACACTCACATACATGTATGGATACACACAACTTAACCACAAATACATATATGCATATAAATATGCAAATTACATAAAAGCTATTCTAAGAAGTATAAAAAGTGAAGAGAAAAAAATGATTCTTAATAAGTAACAATTGCATTTAAAACTTGTATTTACGTATAAGTTTAAGTTTGAATATTTAATATAAGAACAAGTTTATAACTTGAAATAAGGTGTCTGTGAGTGCTTCTCATGGATTTTTCTACCAATAAGCAACGATTTTATTTACTCGCACTCGGCGAAATATGTAAATAAAGCAATGTGGGCAACAGAAAGGACATGCAAAAACAGGCACTGAATGACAACGTTACATATTATAAAAATATAAATTTCCAACCATATGTTTCGCGTTCCGATAAAAACATGCGAATTATCGAAACTATTTCTTCAGCCATTCTATAGACAAGCAATAACAATTTCACTGTTATAATTATTTCTTTATGCAAATGAACAACATGTCTAATATTTATGTTATTATTTATTGAATTGAAAGGAAAATTGGCGCCGTATATCTTACACAGGTGGGCGAATCTTGATTGCCGCTGCCTGCTACACGTGACCGTCAAACTTCGTGTCACTTGCACTGGAATTTTTCTCCTTTTCTACTACTACTATGTTACTATACTTGACACTTTTTTTTCTTCTCTCCCAACACATTCTTTTTCTCGCGGTGAAAGGTGATTTAAATTTATCAAACGCGACATAACTGGCGCCTCTAATTATTATCCGGCTATACATAGTTTTTCCTGATTTTAATATCAAGCCTTTGGGGAGACGGTTGCTGTTTGGAAAACATCAAAATGTCACGCTGATCATAAATTTATTAATATGTAGTGTTGGACAAAAAAAAATTTATGATACGTTCTATTCTACAGTATATGTTTGTATTTACATGCGCTTTCTGAAATGATGTAATATAATGAACGCATTTATATTTTTACAAGTGACGCCTGAAGATAATTGTAAATAAATTAGTAATTAGAACGTACGTAGTATGTTGTTTACTGCAAATAAAATGGGAATTGCAATTGCATTTGTGTGATTGCAGTTCTTTTTTGATTGATGTTGTTTAATATAATTTGTCAATGACAATTTCACATATTTATGAATAATGTATTTATTATATGAATGTATATAAAATTGATTATTTGATTACATACAAGTTGCAGGTATTGTTTGAATATTATATTTCCTACATACATAGCAATACTTGTCTATGCATAATTTGAAAACTAATGGGATTGAAACAAGCAGTTAGCTTGCATGTAAAACAACGCTAGATTATGATATCTTAACTTTGAATAAACTTACATCACATTTACGACACACAATTCTTTTAAAGAGACCTCTCTACTCTACTAATGCATTGTACTTGTACATACATAAGTATGTAGATAGATATTATCGTTTCTAGTTGGACGTATTTGTAACAATTTTGTCTTTCCATTTACAGTTGGCGGTATGTCGCGGCCTCCAAAGCCGACGGCGACCGCTAAAAAAGTTGCTCCACCAGCTGTGCCACATGAATTCAGACATTCCGGAAGTTCGTTTGGATCTGCAGGATATGCATCATCTGAAGACGCAGGCTTCCTTGCCCCATCCGATCCGCCAGGAGTGCCTCGAGGTACGTTTTAAGCATCCTAATAGAATATGAATGAAGGTGCGTGTAAATAAATTGCTCCTTTGTCTACACAAAAAAGAGTGAGCATTTAAAAGGTTTCCATTTTGTGTCGATGTGCATATGCGTATACACATATACACATATACACTCACACATATCTACTCTGCCAGCACTAAGCAGCAGTTCTCATAAGATTCCCTCTGGCTATCAAACCATTTAACTGCAGGTAGATTCTTTGGAACGTCCTTGGCATAATAATATCTTTCATTATATGAAGATGCTTGCCTCTGGATAAATTCTACTTGTTCAATACGATCTCATATTAAACGACAAAAATGTATAAGTCATCTGATCGTGAAATTATATATTGAGAGAGAGTTGGTTGATTGAGTGAATGCCTCTGGTTGTAATTTGCGAATATTATTAAAATGCTGTTTTGTACTAATTAAAACGAGCGTTGCATGTTTGCATTCAAACGGCTGAAACAAGGCGCCTACATTGATGTTATCTATCATCGAGAGACCTTTCTACATTTCGGTTCATATGATTGATGAGACGTTGCAATGTTTGGCAATTTTTCTCTTCCCATTTGTCTATTAATTATAAAGAGGCATGATGAGGATTTTTCACTCATGTTTTATCCAGACTAGACATGCCTCGACACGTAACATTGGGTAACGGATATATCGGTTTTTATGGTGGTGATTGATAATCGGCCATTTCCATCAGACGGGTTGTTAGTTAAAGATTACTGCAACGCGTTGTTCTCCTGGCAACGAAATCTATTATCACTGACTAGTTGGAGCAGGTTGTTTGATGTAGGATTCTCACTCTTTTAGAAAACTTATTAATTTACCTCGTTTAAAAAAATTGTTCATTCACCCATTCTCAAAATCGCATTAATTGTATTCAATTTAAAACGTTTTTTTTTCTTCTTTAAATCTTTCTCCTCTCTCACGCATATAATATTGAACAAAATTAAAATTTATGCGTTTTTTTTGTGGGCGTAATAAAATATAAATGCATATAAGCTCCGTTACAAAGCTATGACATTTTTGAGCCATACATCAAAATTACAAACAGATGGAATGAATAAAAATGTAGACGCGCGATACACACAACAACTTTGCGCAAATTGTACAAAAACATGTGTGCGAATATTGGCTTTTATATAATAAATATTTTCACTGTTGTAAGTTCTAAAGTGAATGAAATCAGGTGCATTTTGTATTGTTAAAAAGATATTAACGGTGCAACTTTCCTACTAAGGAAATGATTGTACAAGACGTGTCAAACAGGTTCGTTATATTTATTGATTGCACTTTTAGGAGTTCAATCACTCCCATTCAATACATAAGTATTACATCTCTTACTCGTACGTTCAGAAAAAAAATACATACTTTTATATATGATATCTTGAAATTACATTTTCTCATATTTTAAAACATTTTTATGATAGCTCTTAAAGATTTTAATGCTAAATAAATTGCTCTTTACGCAGATGATCATTCTGATTATGGATCTACAGTTAGTGGAAGTACAGGAAAATCACCTGGCCCTGTGTTTCCAGCACCAACATTTACCTTTCCAACACCACCTCCTGGAACCGTTCTGACACACAAAGCTGCTGTTTATTATCACCATCAATTAAGTTTACAAGAAGATCAAGGAATTGATATGACACAAGTAATTTGTTTTGCATAATTATTGAGTAAATTCGGTAGTAATTAATTTATTTTATAGTCGCCTGGCAGAGATAGTCCCGGTTCATCGAGTGGGAGTGCTGGTTCTGGTTCACGGCATAGCACTGCATCATTAGATAGTGGCAGAGCATCTTATCATCCTCTGAGTAATGCGGGGCGAAGTACGATTGGTTCCGCAAACAGTCCGCGATGTTCATTAAGTTCTTGTTCCATTGGATCCGAACAAGGAAGAATTGAACGCATGATATTGCAGGGAGTACCTGTAAGTTATCATTTTTTATTTTTTGTATTATACAATAAATTGCTTTCCTTTCGTGCTAAACATCTTATTGGTTTTGTTAAGGATCAAGAAATTATCCAAGCGTGGTTAATGGATCTTCAATTTGAAGATTATATACCTTTATTTCTTCAAGCTGGTTATGATTTACCAACCATTTGTCGAATGACTCCCGAAGATTTAACAGCTATAGGTATTAAAAAACCTAATCATCGTAAACGTCTTAAATCTGAAATTGCACAGCTCAACCTGCCAGACAACCTGCCTGATTACATACCCGTAAGATTATTGTTATTATCATTGCTGTGCGAACGTTATGTAATGAAATTGTTTTATTCTCAATGCAATATAGGGGTCATTGGAAGAATGGTTGAGATTATTACGTTTAGAAGAGTATCAGCCAGCGTTTCTCGATCAGGGATATCAAACTGTTGATGATGTTGCACAATTAACATGGGAGGATTTAGAAGAATTTGGAATTGTTAAATTAGGACATCAAAAGAAAATTATGTTAGCAATTAAAAGGATTAAAGATATTAAAGCCGGAAAACGGTTTAGCACTGCTGACATGAATCGATCTTATACCCAGCAGGTATTTAAAATGATAAAATACAATCAATTCAGAAAGAGAAGCTTACTTAATACTTTTTAATTTCGAAATGATTACTTTTTTTATTTCATTTTCATTTCAATCTCATCTCTAATTAAACTCTTAATTAATCAGAAACAAGCATGAATTATTCTTGAATGGAATTTAAAAACATATTTTAAAGATAATTTCAAGGATATTTCACATAATCAAACACATCAAATATGTTTTTATTCTTCTTCAGTTCAATTTAATTATTTTTATTTATTTTAAAATTGAATTATTGTGAGATATCTATCTATAAAACGGCACGTACCACCATATATTGCTAGTTGCTTACGCTGCATGTTTGTGTAAAGGACGTGGTGGTGCACGCACCCTTGGGTCCGCCTTCGCCTGGTGTCCCAGCAGTCCACAGCACCTTTCGTTCTTTCCACCAGCCTTGGGAATTGGACCAGACTCGACAACTAGCAGGCGCCGGCACGCACTACATGCAATCTATGTATTGCACAGACATTGTTCCCATTAAGGTACACAAACCACTTTCATACCTTATTTATATATAAATATGTTTTACTTTACTTTATATGTGTTTGTCCATTTTGCATGGTAAGTGTTTAAGCATAGTTAAAATGTAAATGAGTTTAAGCGTGAGAAAATATTTCTTATGCAATCATTGCATTTTTAAACGTTCAAATGATTGTTACAGATCAGAACAGGACGAGGGAAGTCGTTGGAGTCGTTGGAAGATCCAAACGAAAGAACACATCTTACATTTAGTGCGGATAATAATCAATCACAACAATATTACTATCAGCAAGCGATGCCATGGAGAAGATCCTACGATGATGGAGACATTACACCAACGAATGAGACAGGACTTTTATATGAAGGCGGTGGAACTTTGCCGAGACCACGCGGTATCATCAGGCCAAGACCAATAGCAAAAATTCAAGCGAAGGCCAGAGAGTCTTTTCCAGACTTTGAAAAACCCCAATTCAATCCAGAGAAATATTCC
This sequence comes from Adinopsis sp. GC000173, assembly GCA_030264715.1. NCBI lineage: Eukaryota > Metazoa > Arthropoda > Insecta > Coleoptera > Staphylinidae > Adinopsis > Adinopsis sp. GC000173. Next base: position 19,029 of record JARJDW010013793.1, read on the forward strand.
ACCCAAACGTATAAAACAATAACACGCGATTTTGATGCCAACAAGTATCAAATACAGTACGGCAGTCCGTTGATGGGCAAAAAGATGCCACCGAATCCTCCGAAACGTTTAGACTCGTGTAGTGAAGGTACTGAGACTACAACAACTGTCGAAATTCATCACGTCCAAACATCTAGTCCGTTGCCTTTACCTGCATATCCTAGTTCCGATAGTCTAAGTATATCTCTAGATAGTCAAGGTGACCTACCTTTACCACCACCTCCAGCACCCGGCACACCACCGGGAATGTCTTCACAGCCCAAGATGAACGCATCGAGATCTTGGGGCGCCGAAGAACAGGAATTAATTAATACATTGGCATTACAACATAGAAATGGTTCTGATGCTAGTTTTAAAGTAAGTTTTGATTCAATTTAAATCAATATAACAATTTAGAAAAA
>JARJDW010013801.1:0-34720 GCA_030264715.1 Adinopsis sp. GC000173
CTTTTAGAGTCTGACCGAGTTGGATGTGAGTGAGAATTCAATTGAGAATTTGGATTTGACCGCCGTCGAACATTTGCAAGTTTTACAATGCTCAAGAAATAGTTTGACACAGTTAACGCTGTATGGAAAGAATTTAACGTCGATTATTGCTGGAAACAATAGTAGGTTTTATAATCAAAATAATGGATTGGCTAATAAATCATGGACGTTTTTTTATATTCAAATTGAATGGCATAATAATCCGTGTTGTTTCAGAGATCCCTTTTATGCAAAAACAAAATTGTTTGTTTTTTTTCTTTTTGCTGTCTTTAGATTTATTAATTTTGTAGAAACTAGAATATTTATAGGATGGTATCAGGTCAGTTGGAAGATTCACAGAAATGAACGTTATTAAAAATCTAATACATCTTGTGAATTACAAGAATTTGGTAGTTAAGAGCTCAAATGAAGATTCAGTTTGTTCTTTATGAAGCAATAATTATTTTTTGTTGTGTTGTGTATCAGTAATTTGAATGTGACAAATAGTTTAATAATATATCAGTGGCCTAGTCCATTATAAAATATAATTACGTAAATCTTGATATTAATGGTAGCGTTCAAGATAGATTCGAACCAGAGAACATTAACAAAACTAAAAGTTTGAAACCGTTTAACTTTTAGTTTTGATTGTAATACATTTACGAATTCTCTGTAAGTTTCATTTTGTGAATCCATCAACTGATATTATTCTATCTTATATTGATCATTAGGGTTCATAAAGTATCAGAAACACCAAAGTTATGCAAACTAATAGTGGTCTTGATGATTTTTAGGTCTTAATAGGTTAATTCACTTTAACGCAACACTGATAAAAATTACTTCAATTTATAATTTGCAAGTCCCAATGATTCGAAGCATTTATCTTTCATTTTTGAATCGTCTGATCGTTCACGTAATATTTTTAAATATGTTACTACTTTTTGAATCAAATTATTCGCTTTGTTTTATAATTTTCTTCAAGAAGTTTATCATGACGTAGATATTTCTGCACCAAAATTATTTCCTGAGGATGAGACCAAATCATTGTCTCGAAATGTTGGAACTTCTTAAGTGTAAATTGAAGTTATATATATCTGTTTTCCCTTTACGTGAAATCTCAAAAACATATTTTTTATTTTTAAAGATTTTTTAAATAAATGAATAATGACTTATTAGCCAACCCAATATTTTATATATTAAATATTTTATCGTATTACTATTTAAATTTACTATTTTTTCCTTTCAGAAATTACTCAACTTTCGGTTTGTTTTCCACCGATGGCTCTACGACACCTAGATGTCTGCTACAATGAATTAGAATATTTACCAGCATGGTTATCGAATTGTCGCGAATTGCGTTCGCTGTTTGCAAGTAATAACAATCTAAAAAGTTTACCGGATCATTTGTTCTGCAATGAGATATCATATCTTCACACCCTGCAATTGGCATATAATCAACTTGAAGATCTTCCAAAAGTGCAACGCAACTATCCGGTGCAAGAGCTCTTCCTGCAAAACAACAGTCTATCATCACTGCCAGAAAACTTCTTTAAATACTTCAATGCAATTAAAGTGCTCAATGTATCAAATAATCGTCTGTGCGATCTTCCAGCGCCGGAAAACGATCTGCAATTAGAAAAATTATTTTTAACCGCAAACTGTTTATCTGACAAATCTTTGGAGAGGCTATCGCGTCATCTGCGAAGCCTTAAAATTATTCACGCTGCATACAATAACTTCACGCTGATACCCGATAATTGTGCAACATATTGGACGGAAATCGAGGAGATTGTTTTCTCGGGCAATAAATTGTTACGGCTTCCCGAAAATATCGGTTATTTGAAGCATTTGAGTGTTCTACGTGTGCATTCGAATCTACTGCAAAACATACCGAAACTCAGCAATTTATTGGCGCTGCGCGTGTTGGATTTGGCGCACAATCAGCTGGATCGGATCGATTTAACGGCCCTAATTCCTCCAAATTTAAAATTTCTGGATTTGTCGTGCAACATGAAGCTGCATGTTGATTCGAAGCAGTTTCACACATATCGCACGCAGCGTCCTATGAGCCTGGTGGATGTAAGCGGCAAGAATCGGACAAGTTTGCCGATCACGCCTTCGCCCTTTTGTGAGAACGACATGACGGAGGCTTGTTGGAGTGTTGGTTTCTCGGAAACATCTGGTTCGAAGCAGCGTCTCTACGTGTCGCAGATTCGCTTACCCGCATTTTGCAACACGGAGGGTCTGTTTGGAATATTCGATGGTGAAAATAACAGTGATATGCCGGTGGCGGTGGACAAGGTGGTTCCACGCATTTTGCTTGAAGAGCGAACGGTGAAAGAAACATCAGCGGATTACATGAAGTATACGATGTTGTCAGCGCACAGAGAGCTTAAAGATAAAGGACAGAAACATGGAATGAATGCGATTATTGTACATATATTAAAGTCGAAATCAAGCACGGAGTATTCGTTTTGCGGCGGCGTTAAAAAGTATACGATGCGTATTGCTAGTGTTGGTGATGCGAGATTAGTACTCGGTCGAGCTTCTGGTCCAATTCGATTGCTACCAAACAAGCAGCGCAAACAGATACGAACGAATCCGCAACTACATTTAATGGTACCTGATCCGGATGTAACTGAAATCTTTCTCGATGAACACGATGAGTTTATGATAATCGCCAATAAGAATTTGTGGGACGTGATGAGTCCAGAAGTTGCCATTAAAGAGGTCAGTCTACAGCGTAATGTCATATTAGCCGCAAAGCGTTTGCAGGATTTAGCACAGAGTTACGGCGCCGAAGAGAACCTAAGCGTGATTGTTGTGAAATTCAACCTGATTGGTTCGGATGTTGACTTATTAATGAAGGAATTGCGCCAAACGTTCCGTAGGAATAAATATCAAAGTGAAAGCGGTTTATCGAGCTCATCTTGTCAGCCGGGCTGCTGTTGTGAGGCGTTGAATAACGAATGCGTTAATTGCATTGAAAAATTAACTATTCCACCGCCTATACTATCGCATGACGATCGCTCGTCGCCGAGCGGACAAAGCGAGCACGCCTGCAGTGATTGCAACTCGCCGGCGAAATTATTTATTAATCAATTGAACAAACAGAATGAGTGCAAGTCGTTGCGGAGCATAACGCCGCTGCATTTCGAATCAGCCGAGGTTAAGGCATCGCCCGAACGGCGGAGCTATCGCGGTGTGGCGAAAGCGTTGCGCGCACGACGCGAGGAAGATAAATCACGCGATGATACCGATTCGGCGATGTCAGAGGAGCAATTTAAATGCTGGGAGTATATGTTGGAACAAAATACGCAGCTGCTCTTTGATAAGGAATTGAATACATTAAATAGGAGTATTAGAAAGCCGCAATTCTCGGTGAAGAATCCACCATTGTCGAGGAGTAGCCCGCATTTGGCGGCGGATAGTTCAAGTAATAATTCGGCGGGCGGTACATTTTTATCGCGACAATTTGGTAGTGCCAGATCATTTAATCCGCTTTTAAGTAGGCCGGCATCGAGATTATCGCTCGATAAGAAGATTGTCGGTGGACCGCATGCAGCGTACTTTGGTAGTTTGCAGCGTTTAATGCCTTACAATTTAGAATATGATTTTGCAGTTATGCAAGAACGGGGCCTAGCTGATTCACTTGATTTAGATAGGATGCAACAATACTGGGGAGTTACCACAACCGAATTATAATAACAAATTTCTTTAACAAGAGGCGTTGACTGCTTTACTTGCTCATGTTTGCAAAGGACATTCCAGAATTCTTCAAAAATATATAAATTTACAGCAAATCTTGAGAAAAAGTTTCGTGTTTGATTGATTTTTATTATCTTTGCATTTTTCTTTGTGTAGAAACTTTTTTTCTATTATTCTTTGATTTTTTCAATGAAATTTTTATTGTGTTTTATTATTACTGCTCTAAAATGGACAACAATTACTTTATTCTCATTTTTCTAACAATTTTAACAAAGTAATTCTTTCCCTCAAAGAAAAATACATACAAAACTAAATATTTCAGAGTCGTAGAGATGTATACTAAAAAGCATGTATACTAGAGCATCAAAAATATTATTAGAAATATTTTATAAAACAAAATTAATCGCCATTTTATAAAACTTACCAATTTTGTTCCAATTTTCTTTGATCTTTTCCATGAAATTTATGTAGATATTTATTATTATTGATTGAAAATGGAGAGTGATTATACTTTCTAATTGGAAACATTACATAGTTACAAAATTATAAATACTATAGCAGCAACGCCTCGATCTACAACTATACATAAATGACTGATTTTCTTATGTTTTGCCTAAGCTTTAAACCAAAAAAGATGTACATATATATAAACTTGTATTTTAATTATTTAATAGGAGTAATGAAAAAATTGTACGATTAGATAATAATCTATAAATGCATATACGCATACACATATATTGTTTGCGATTTATATGTTTGTGTGTGTAAATTAAATTGAATATGAAATTTATTAAATCAAATAAAGATGTTAATTTTATGCACTACATAAAAATTTATTAGCGCTTTAGCGATAATTACCTCAACCATATAATAACTTGTGATTTTGATCAGTTAGTTTATTAAAACACGGGATTTAATAGCTGTTTGAATATATAATTTATTTGCTCTGAGTGGTTAAATTAACAATAAACAAGCGAGTTAGAGTTAGTATTTAGTAATATTTGATATTGTTGTACGTACGTTTTGACAGATTATTTTAAAACCGGATTCAATTAAAACAAAGTGGATTAATAAGTAATAAATATATTTAGATGTTAATTTATTAAAATTAAAACAATACTTGACGACTAGAATAGTAAACGGACACATATCATATCATTTTTATTATTAATTTGTTTGTTTAGATTCATTTGACTAGAACAATAACTATACACAGCGATAGAACATTATATTCCAATTAATTAACAGTCAATATTAAATGTTTTTTTTGTGCTAATTTATATAAAATAAAAGCAAAACATTTAATGTTCCTTTTTGTACAATAATAATATAAAACAACAAAACGATAATTATATACCATTTACAAATTGACTGTTGTTGTAGCAATGTGCGTATAAATTTGTAAATAAATGTCCCTTGTTTACACACACATGCACGAAACCATAGTAAGATATCATCCGAATAAATAAATTGCATAGGTGTTGTTGTTGCTGCTGCTTGAGAGGGTCAGTAATGGGCATTGGACGGCTCGCCAAGCCAAGAGTCAGGACTTGGTGGAAAATCGGGATAATTTCTCGGACTACTATCGTTACTAATATCTGTGTCAGCTCCGGGTGGAATTCCATGCGGTATGCCCATTCCAGGTGGATGCCCCTGACCTAAAAATGTTTTATTAATTAGCGCTCAATTTAATTAAAAATAGCGTGTTTTAGTATATACCGATTGATGAGTATACTGATAGTTGATCAGGATATGGAAAGTGTTCAGGTCCATGCGGCGGTGTATGTCCTGGTAGGTAAGAAGGTGATCCAGCTCCATGTAGGAATGAGGTTGGACCTCTCCCACTATGTGGCGACGATCCATCTTGATCCATTCCCATATTCACAACGGTGCCGTAACTGTCATCACTTAAATCTACAATAAAACGATGAGAATGTAATTTTCGCAATTTGAATAAGTACTTTAAAATCGATACTGCGATATGTTAGGTAAGTCAAATTTAATAATAATTACCTGGATGACTGTAACTATCTAAATCTACTTTCATATCATCCTTGTCCAGGAGTTTATCATGCCTTGGCGATGAGCCACCTTTCATAGAACGGAAATATTGACTCCATCTTGTCCTTCCCGCATCCTTTTTCAGTCGCTTCTCTTTCGCTCGCCGATTTTGAAACCATACTTGCACCACCCTCATATCCAACCCTGTATCCTGACTCAACTGCTCCCTTACGTGCCTTGCCGGCTTCGGACTATTATTGTACGCGTTCTTTAACGTTTCTAATTGTTTGGCGGTGATTGTAGTACGTGGTCGTTTATTCGGTTGATCGGCGTCCAAGCATTCAGCGGCTGTTCAATGTAAACAAACGAACGTTATCAAATTTATTCGATTTGTGCATAGAATGCTTACCCTTACTTTTAGCTGCTTCATAGTCGGGCTTGCAAACGAGTTTTCTATCTTCCATGAGGTAGAATTCATCGCCGGTGTTCAGCTGGCGGGCGCACATCGCACATGCGAAACATTGCAGGTGGTAGACGTTGTCCTGGGCTCGTCGGACGACTTGCGTTGGTGGAATTCCCAAATCACAACCAGCACATTTTGTGCCGAATCGTCTGCACCCACAGCGCGACATAAACAATCGTCATTGTTACACCTTTACATGACTTTACATACAAACACAATACGTTCACATCGTTCTTTGAATTACATCCACATACACGCTTTACTGTTTTCGATGCCAAAACGTTTTATTATAACATTTATGTAGCAATGTTTGGTTTGTGTGTAAATTTCTTTGCCAAAATTAGTATTTAATGCCACATATAAATGAATCTTATTCTAATATAATATGAATTCTTATTAGAAGAGTTGAAATTAAGGAAAGTAGACATCATTTCACTTTCAATAATAAAAAGTATAGTGATTGCTAGATAAACGTTATTCTCTACTATACAAGTGAGCAGAAAACATTCAGGAAGAGACAGATTAGAAGAACTTACTTGAAAAAGTCATCCTTGCAGAATAATTGTCCATTTCGAGCGAAGCACTTATCAGTTAATTGCACTCTACAATCGCTACATTGCAGACATTTCGCATGCCATGTTCGATCAGCCACTTTCAATATAAATCTATCTAAAATTAATTCGTGACAGCCTCCGCATTTCGGAATCGTCGCTGCAACAAAACGAAAAAAAAAACAACATTAATTATGCACGAGAAGTAGCCACCAGCGCACACAATCACACACATAAATGATCAACAATCAACACATACACAAGAGCGCCTCCGGAAAGTCATCGAGCGATATTGGCGGCACGCGATACGTCTTGATATCGAACGCATTATTCTCCTTGCACTGATTTATCATGTTTTTTTTTTGTTTAGATGTATTTCGGCACGATGTTTCGATCAAAATGCGCCATCAACAGCAGCGATGAGCGCAAAAAAACCAACGCCTACATGTACACACACCCGTCAACATCGAACTAGATTTTTTTCCGCCGTCGAGCTGTGAAATATAATCATCGAAACAGAAGGGCTTTTTGATATATATTCAATGGAAAGGGGATTGGTTGTGATGTTTGTGGTGGATCGACGCTCCACCCTTACGAGAGGGACGCCCAGCGTCGTCGACAGCGTCGTGCATTTTCGCATCGCTTTTAAAAACATAGTGAAATGGAAACATTTTTTTTTTTCGTTGAGCTGATGCACACACAGAGTGAAAATGTATTTCGCTGTGTTACGCTACACGGAAATGAATGCGCCTGCTACTGTTGACCTTTATAAAAATAAGTTTTCATTGCTGCGACTAATTTAATTAAGTTTCTCTGCTTTGTTACTGCTACTACAGACCATAAAGGGAATGTTTTGGTTTATACTATTGTTAGTTTGTTGTTTTTTTTGTTGTTCTTGTTGTTCTTAAATTAAATGTTTTATAGCCGTGTTTTGTGGTTGTTACATTGTCTATTAAACAAATAATTTTTACTGTTACAACCGTCGTTGTACTAATGAGATGACATTCGCTGTTTGCAGTGCCGGATTATACGATTGAGGCTTAAGACAAATGTCTGGGGTCAGAAATGCGTATAGGGGCATGGTTTTCAGTTCCATTTATGCAGTACATTTTTTATATACCTATTATGGGCTTTTTACAAATGTCTAATGTCGGTTTCGAAAATTTCACGTTACTTTTAGTCGCATATCTGCCATTTTTTGCTTAATTCGCCTTCTTCAGTTGCTTTAAGGATTATAAACAATTTGATTTAGAATTAAATTTGAAAACGTATTCGTATTTTCAGGACCAGTTCGTAAAATTTTGTAAGGCTCTACAAACAAAATCGCAAGTTTCAGTTTTTTAAGTGATTTCACGCACTTTTTACGAAATATTACAAAATGATTTTTTTTTCATAAAAAAATCGCTTGCGAATACACAAAAATCGAAAATTGACGTATTTTTTGATATTATATGCCAAGCAAGATCAATTTTCCAGAATTTTCTACTTTTTTTTAAATAATAGATTTACTTTTAGTTTTTATTGAAAATCGCAAAAAATAACAATAAAAGAATCTAATTTTTTTTAAATTGTCATACAATTTCCACATTTTTCAATTAGTTTGCGTGCAACTTTTGTTTCTACATCCGGTAGATTACTATCGTACAATTTTACAATAAAAGCTTCTGTTTTTGAAGTAGTGCCGAAAGGTAGTTCCAAAAAACAGAAACAGAAGCCAAGTGGAACCGGAGTTTTAGTGGGTGAGAGCCCCATACTTAGGCTGGGAAAGCTTTTTCCGAGCCACAATAATAATAACAATAAAAATCCAATAAAATTTGCAGAAAATCGAAGTAGTTCTAGTATTCAAGAAATGTTGAACCACTTTTTAATGGTTCTATAAAATTAAATAGTTATGTGGGTAAATTTCAGTATTTGAAACTACACCTGGATTTTAAATTTTGTTGAGGACCTCCTAAAGCCTTGATCCGGCGCTGAATGTATGTATATCTTTGTTTTAATTTAAGTTTTTTTGCAAAACGAAAATCTCTCTCAGGTTAGATCGTGAATAATAAAAAATGTTGCATGTGGAAAAAGGTCCATCTATTATAGACACGTCTATATTGCAGATCGTGCAGAATAAATCCGTTTAAGAAACTTTTCAAGGTTGGATTATTTCCTGAATTATAGATATTTGAACATGTAGGTACGAGAGAAGAAAAAAAACGCTCTAAATCGAAATAAAGTTTTCATTGGTACATACAATGCATACATGTGTATGTATGTATGGATGTATGTACATTGTGGAAGCAAAACAAATCATGAAATTTTAATGCAATTTCAAACAACAACATTTTAGCATTAATTAAATATTGTTTCATAAAATCTATTACTTGAGATTAAATAATTTTGCATTATATATATAAACAGGAAAAGTCAATATAAACGCATGTATTGTTAAACAAAAACAGGTTGTCAAACACAGAGATTAATCTTCCTTATATAGAACCGAAGCTCGCTCTCTATTCCAGTTTACTAGAGCAAAACAAACTTTACAGAGAGGAGGAATAATAAAAAAAGCGCAACAACGAAAACAACAAAAAAATTACTTTAATCAGAAAGCGAGGCAATAAATAACAAACCAAGAAAAATTCCAGCTAGCTCTCGCATACATATATATCAAAAAAAGTAGTAGCAAGAAAACTGGGAAGCTTTGCATCATCTACGAGAAACGTATGTATAATGCTTTAAAAAAGTACACAGATGCAACATCAACTAAAAAGGAGAACGCTTCCATATGGGATATTTCATACACAACACGATATTTTTCAACATGCTATGCATAATAAATACGACGACGTTGCGCAAAAATGAAATTATCCCCGTTGTTTGAAATTAATTTTTCAAATAGTACACAAAGAGTAACAACAACAACAACAACAACTGATTTTCCTCATTTCGATACACGCCAAGTCAGAAATTGAATTTAGAATCGACTGGAAGAAATATAAATATTTGGAAAGGTATAAATTAGAGATCCAAAATGAAAAAATGCATTGGATTTACGTAACTAACAATAATAAAAAATTGAAGAATAGAAAATTGACAATACAATAAAAGCATTTGTAAAAGCAGAAATTAATTCAAGCATCCCAAAAACTCTAAAAGGAGTTATAAGCTTTTCATAAAACTTTTGGATATTTTTATCACAGAGAGCTTTTCTAATAAGTTCAGTCTATCTGTTTGTAAATTTCAAAATTAGAATTTAAATTCAATTTTTATCAATTTAATTTTAGTCTATATTAGGAGATGTTGTGACACAGCTTTTCTAATTTCAGAGTTAAACATTAAATCCAATTGTAGTGAATTTTTAAGACAGATTTGTGGAAATTCTAGTTTCAAATCATATTTTGTGTAATTAGTAACCTCCTCCTTTTTAAAAATTATTGACGGTAGTTTAAAAAGAAATTTTGTTAACTTAGTGTGGCCTTTTTATAAAAAATCAAACACTGCAATGTTACTTCAAATAACAACTGCTTGTCTAATCTTAAAACATCGTTTTTTGTAAATGTTGGGAACAGATTTAATAAATTATCTATGTTTTTATTTATTTATGCATTGTATATATAGGTACATTTTATTTATAAATTATTTGTGATAAGCGGCATCATATTCTTCAGCAAAAAAGAAATGACATAGAAATGTTATAACTTTGCCTATAAAAATATTATGAGACACAAAATATTTGTAGAATTATAACGGTCATAAACTATAGAAAATACATATACCAAGAGATAAGAATCTTTGTTTTTTTGCAAAAATAAAATGTTGATCGTAAGACACATTTATTTATGAGCTTGTCTATAATATAAGACTATTGATATTTTGTATCAAATTTGTCGTTCATTCATTTAAATATCGATTAATCATTATCGCCAAAAGTCGAATAAAAAAGTCGAGCGGTGCAATGATATGGATGGGACAATTTCGAAAGTAGATTGTCAACAGATGGTGAGTTTTTCTGTTCCATTTGAGCATTAGCACCCCCCGTTAGGGTTGTTGTATGCACACACACATACACACATACACAAAACAGTTAACTTAAAGCACAGGGACACATAACACCAGTTGTTTATTGGAGGGTAGCAGGTTCAATTCACTCTAAAGCCTTTTTTGTCCTCGCCTTTTATGCGATGTGTGTTGTATCGGCTCACTAATAATCTTCAATGATATCACTTTATTGATTTGCATGCTTCGTTACATTACACAACCAGCTTATATGTTTAATTTATTGGATGGATTTCGCTTGCGAAAATGCAATGGATTTATTCGAATAGGTATAGCTGTGTGAGGTTTTACTCAATAAATTGTTCATAAATTATTGTCATTGTTGAAATACTCGATTTGTGCCTGTGTGTGTGTGTGTGTGTGCGGTGGTGGACCGACGGTGGTAGAGTGCTTGCGGGCGCGCTGAAAAATCGATAGAGAATACAAAGATGCCACGTTTTGCGACTGAAAGAATTTCATTACCTACAACATTGTTGTTGACAGAATATTTTCATATTGCTGAGAGAATAATACTGCGTTTTATAAACCTCCATTTTCATCTATATGTGTATTGCAGAATATTCTGTTATGTGGAATTTAGTATTTTTAGCAACTCGCTAGCTACATCTATTGAATTTTCATGAATGGAAATTTCCGCGCTCATTTATTCAATATATATATTTTGGTTCGTGGCTCAAAATAGCCTTTCCGAATTAGTATTTTATATATATATATATTCTTTGTCCGGCTTTTCGACTAATGCATATTCCATTTACAATATTAAAAATCATTGCACCCAACCGCTTTAAAGTCCTGGCAATTTAGCTGTTTTGTATTTTGCCAAATGCAGATTTCGTATTCATGGTGCATTTAGGATTAGTTATGGGGGGTGTGTGCTAAATAATTGATTTTTATGGCAAAGCGATTTGGAGATCCTTTAGGGTCACCCTAATGCCTACCAATTGACATTAATATATGACATTAAAAAGCATAATTGGCCATCGTTTAGTTTAGTTAGGTAACATTTAAATAAAAATCTCGCATCGTTACGAGCGCTAAAACATTGTGTAAATATTTAATTTTCTACCAATTGGAATTTCATACACTTAGCTCTATTTCAAAATGAATGAGTTGTGAATTCGGAAAGTTTACAAAACAAACTATGTACTACAAGAACGCTAGTAATCTAATAAAGAGCGCACGAAGCGAACAAGAATACGATGGAATATTGAATTAACATCCGTATCTTTCAATTTTCTAAAAAACACACAGCAAACAAATTGAATATTAATTGGCCGTTCAACAATTTAACGATCTCGGAGCAATATCGTTGTCATAAATTCGCTCCTCATCCCAATTTTTAACAATCAAGTGTTGATAATAAAATCTAATGAGGGGTTAATAAGCAATCAATTAGATTAAAGAAGTGGTATGATTATGCAGTTTACTATAAGTTAAAATGGGGTTAAAAGCATCCACCACATCCATGAATAAATAATAGATTCTGTTCCAACCCCGTTTTAGGACATTTACTAAATGGAATGGATTATAGCTGTGTCACCCTCGAACGAATCTCTCGGAAAAAAAACTATCTCCCCAATTTAGCCAGATGCATATTATAAGGTTTGTATGTATTTGCAGGGTAGGCGCTTATTCCCTCTTCCTTATCGAGTGTGTAAATCATACTGGACTTGTACGGCGTTTAAAGAAAGTCATTGCGCCGACTAGTTGTTTTCCAGCGCACTGTGTGGGGGAGAGAGCTCTATCTCGACGTAGGGTGTGCAATGATTGAAATTCTTTTCAATCGGAAGAAAACAAGTGCAGTTATAGGCAATTCAATTAGCACTTGAGATTAACACCAAATCGCTGATCTCGTTAGGGTTCTTACCATCAGATCTAAAGGAATTAACTCATTTGATAGCATACAAATATGTTTTTAAATCTACATTATAAACAGATCAGCGCTTTGAATATTAATTAAAAACTTATACCTATCAATGCTTACTTCATTTTAATACAAAATACATTGTATTTGTAATATTGGGATATTGTAAGACATGAACTCTCATAAAAGTAATGAGACTGATTTTTATTTACTAAAGTTTCTATTTTTTTCAAACATCAATGTTATCCTTTTCAAAATAGTTTCTTTGAGTAGCTACACACCGATGGAGACGTTGTTCCCATTTTTGTTAGCAGCCCAAAAAGTCTTCAAGCGGCATGATCTTTAATATGTCCGTTTACTAGATGACAACGCTCTATGTCACACTGCTCTCTTCGTCACAGAATTGTTTACTTCTAACGGCATTGCTATGGTTCCCCAACATCCAAATTCACCTGACTCTGCGACCTTTTCCTTTTTCCTAAACTGCAAAATGCCCTCAAAGGACATCAAAAAGAGTATAACGGATCATACCGGTTGAAGACTTCCAGCGCTGTTACCAAAAGTGGGAACAACGTCTGCATCGATATGTAGCTGCCCGAAGAAACTATTTTGAAAGAGATCATTCATATTTGAAAAGATAACTTTTGTAAATAAAAGATAAGTCTCATTATTTTTATGCCAAACCACGCATACTTGTTTTGAAACTATCGTAAAGCCTATTTAAGTAAAACTTACTTATTCAGGAAAAATAAATTCATTTTCACTGTTTTAACAAACAACCAAATCAAATGAATGGAATAAAGACACCACCTGTGCATAAAGCTTTCACACAGGTGTGTATACTGAGCGGATTCGTTCTAGTATTTCTATAAATGAATTTCCATCAAAAATTATTCATCACATAAGCTTTGCATAAATCAATTGCTGCTAGAACTAAATATCCTTGTATAACTTAGATACCCTAGTTGACAAAGGGTGCTTGTTGCATTATAATTATCTAGTAAACGTTTGCATTTCAGTTACGTGTTTATCTATACATATTTAAATTATTTCATGCCATAATAATAATTTTTTGTTTTTCTTTAATATTTCAAGAAAATGGTCCGGCCAAGCAAGTTAACTTTAAAGAAATAAGTTGATTTTGGAATTAGTTATTTAAAGAAATCGGAAATTGCAATGTGTGCTTTAAAAAATCATAAGTCATTAATGAAATGAATTATTGATCTTAATAGTTTTGGCCAAGGTAGTTTAAGACGTAGTTAATAACATATTTAAATGCAATATATCTAAAATATTTAGTTACGGAGATATTTTATATTAAAATTTACTTAAATTTTTCGAGATCGGTTGCTGGCAAACGACTTGATAAGTTCACATCCGTAGTCGTAATTCATACTTAAAAATTATATATATTTTTTTAAACTATTCAAACAGCATTTATTTATGTATATTTTCAAATTGCATCTTTGCTATTTAGTAATATTGTTTTTTTGTAAACAACTTTTAGAGATTTTTAAAATACTGCTATATAGTAACAGATTTGTTAATAGTTTTGCGCCTTTAATCAAAAAAATAATTATTGAATGATTAAATAGTCAATTGATGTGTTTCATAACGATCACATCGATTAAATTATTTCATTGTCTTAAAAATATACACAATTAAAAAAAATATTATGAATTATAGATTAATTAATTAATTAAGTCATAATTTTTATTTTATTACGATTAGGAACGCTCTGACATACATTATTAAATATACAATACTTTGAACTCTTCTCGAATTCAAGAAATATTTATATATTATAATTTTTTTACCTGTTAGGGTGACCACAGCGCATCTGCAATAGTGATGGGTCATTCAAGGTTGATTTCGTTTATGCGGCCAAGATTGATAAGATGTTTTCGTTTTCTTTTTGTGCATTATTTGTCCGTTGAATAGATAAACAGTTCAGTCAGTCAGCATACGTATTTGGCGATGAATGGTTTTCTCAATCAATTTAAGGTCAGTTTGTTTACTAATTACTGCATTAAGGTGATTTATCTTTTACGATTTAAACAATATTGTCGAATGGATAAACGTAAACTGCATGTGTGTACTTTCGTCTTTTCGGTTATAATTTATTTGTTTATTACTTGGACATTCATGGAAATAAATTGATGCATTAATAATTTACATATAATACTATAGTAACAGAGAATTTATTATAAACGTGTTTATTAAAGTAATATTGACTGAATATCATTTTGCTGAATTTCAGTTGGATGATCCAACCAAATTAGTTAGGTTATATAGTCGCAGTAATTCTATTGAATTATTTTATACAACTAACTTATATATATAGATACATATATCTACCCTATATATTTGGGCAAAACTTAAAATTTCATTCAAAAATCGTTATTGATCAATAAATATTTCAAATTTTGCTCGATGGCCATGAACATTGTCTCTAGCAATAATAAATCTGCAGACATGTTCGTTTTTCATTTTAATAATAATTTTGTTGGGCCAATAGTTGAATATGAACAAAAAAAGTACATACTTATGAAAATTGGAGTTCTAACGCTGAATTGTCGGAACAAGGCAACAATAAAAATCTACTATTGCTGTTTTGTCCAATGTTTCGAACCTTTTTTTAAACAAAGCAACAATTTTTTAAATTAACTGAGCTAATTTTTTGAGACAAAAATGTAATTGACCATCCTAATATAATTTATAAGATTGTAACGAGGGACAAAACTGTTTTTATTCTTATTACCCTTTGGTGTAGAATTTACATGTCTTTATTATTATTTTAATTATTTTTTAATCCGAAAATATTTTTTCTTTCATAGATAATGAAATTTTACTTTGAAAATCTATCCACTTTTGATATACGAGTTTACGGTTTGTCAGTTCGAGAAAAGATGAGAAGAGGCTACTCACTCACTCATGTTGTATGAAGCGATTGCCTGGTAAGGGAACAATTAGCAATAAGCAATGCTAGGAATGATTTGTTCACTTCAAATCTGGAAATAGAAGTCGAGAGGATAGTTATGATCAGGTTGGTGAATACAAAATTGCCACTTCGAAATATGAGTCGCTTTACACCATATTTTTGTCTATTTGGCTTAATTTTTCTGCAAAACATATTTTGATTCTGTTTCAACTGTTGTTAAAATATATTATAACATAACATATCTTGCAAATTGAAAGGTCTTAAATTTGCACCTTTTGAAAGCGATCCTTGGCCATTGTTGTGCTGATGGGCAAATGAAAATTAATTGCTAATCTTATTTATTTGAAATAAACATACTATTTACTATATATTTAAATTTATCTTTGACATTGTATATTGTTGCAATTGACAACCAAATGCAAATTGATAAAAACGCGTACCTGTATCGGAATAATGGATTAAATAGAAAAATGTAACGAAATAAATGATTAAAGTGAATTCAACCATAAACTAGGAACAAAAATCTTAACTACCAAAAACGTAAAAAATCAGACAATTCACTTCCTGACCGGGCGGTTGAATAATAAATGAACAAACAATACGGCACCGCATTTAAGTGCTCAAACGATCGTCGCCTGTTTTATTATACATTATATTTTTTTTTATTTCGGAGACATGTGTTTTTTTATCAGCATGTATTATACATATAAGTCATGTCATCGCAAACACCTCCCCATCTATAATATTTATAACATATATTATATAATTACTCAATAACCATTTGTGAAGAGGTGGAGGGTGCTGCGCCGCGTCGTTATTGTTTTGTTTTTTACTACCTACTCCATTCGATGTTGTTGACGATGACACGCAACAGCGCATTTAGGGGTTGCCGTATATATATATAAGCTATACAAGGCATAGCATTAAAATTATTAAAAATTATATAAAATGTTTAATAAATAATAAATGTGCTGACGTTTTGGGGGCTTGTATAATGTTGCTATTAATTTTGTTTTTCGTTTTGTTGTTGTTGTTGTTGCTGGCTGTTGATACCTCGTTTATTGATTATGATATTTTTGTCGAATGATTAAAATTTGTTGTTGTCGTTTTTCTGCTTGGGGCGTTTTTAATGCTGCCGTTTTTACGTATGTTATTTAACATTACAATATTGGGTATGCAATTATTGTTTTGATCAAAATATTCTTTTTATGCTTATTACAGTGAAATTTTGATAAAACATTTGTTTATGCTAGAACCAGAAGTACTTTTTTTAATTTAAGCAAAACCGGATCTTCAAAGATGAGATCGGTTTGCTATTTTAGGCGTAAAATTATTGTATAATAGAAAAAATAACAAAGAATTTTATTAAATTTTGCTTTTTGTAATTAACATTTTTATATATTGCTAAACTGGCAACCGCGAGAAACAATAATTTGTAATTGTATTTCTTAAAATGCTGCTCGACATTACCTTTGCAACAATTTTTTGTACAATACTGTTGTTAAAAGATTATATCTCCTCTTAGCCACAAAAAATATTTAATAAATTGACGATCGGCATTAACTGAATTGAATTGAGTTCGTTTTATGTTATTTTGAGTTTGTTTGTCATGATCGAGTTTAATTGGTGTATAAATTTTTGTAATTCCACGATGTTCTCTCTCTTAAGTTTATCACCAGAAAATAATAACTAAAAGGGACTTTAAACATGTAAAACGAAACTGGAAAAGTATATAGCCCAGTAGCTCAAAACAATAGGACATAAGTCATTGTCACAGTCGAAGAAAATTAATTGCAACACAAAATATATTTTTAATAGGTTATAACCTGAATTATTTCTGTTAATTTTTATTTAATTTTGAATGACATTAACATATATGATATGAGTTATTAGACGAACCAAGACTTAAATTCGACAAGAGCAACATTTTAAATGAAATTAAATGTAGAACTTTTTATTTTTGTATGAAAATAGCAAAACAACACTGTGTTGAAAACACTACAAAACAATCTCCATACCTATTCGATTTTATTGATAATGAATAAATAATGAAAAAATGTGAACGTGGTTAATTGAAGGTGTGTGGAGATGAAATAATGATGATGTCATCACATCATCCTGCCTGTTTGTGTATATTTTCGGATGCACGCATTGATTTCTATCAATACTTATTATTATTTTTCATTCCGTATTGTTTCTACTAACAATAATTTTTATTCAGGCATTATCTGAAAATGTTATATAAAATTATAGAGTGTGTAACAGCAACAACATCATTAACTATAAATAATTAATCAGTTATTTAAATTTTTATACAATATTACAATAAATAATAAACTTATAAATAATTTATCATAATATCATTTTAAATGATGTTATTTTATTTGTTTTCCATTGTCTTAATTGAAACAAAAATTACCTAGATAGTATTACATATCTTTTTAAATTAAATTAAAATACACAAGTAGATACTTTGTATTTAGTTTCATTATTACTATGTTTCTTTAGCAAAAAGTAAAATTTATAAATAATTTATCTCAATATGATTGTAAATTATAGGTGAAGCATTTGTATTTCATTCTTTTAATTGAAACAAAAATAATAAATACTACTATATGGTATTTTTAGAAAAATTTATTCAGATTTTATCATTTAACACTTTATTAATAAAGATAATTTTGTTTGATATTCCTTCAATGTGATGCAGTTGTTATAATAGATATAGGAGTACCTATTTAGCTTAATTATATTGTTTTAACACAAAACTTAAACTTATCAATAAATTATCATAATAGATACACGGGTAGGTACTTTGTATTTAGTTTAATTATTATTTTGTTGTTGTTAGCAAAAAATATTTTTAATCACATTTTATTAATGAAGATAATTCTATTTGATATTTCTAGAATGTGATAAAGTTGTTCTAATTGATACAGATGCATTTTGTTTAATTATTATTATTTATGTTGTTTTTAGCAATAAATTATATTAAAATAACTTAATTGGCATAAAAATATGTTTATTTACGTATAAATTATACAATTAATCGGATGGTCAGGATGAACAATTATCATGATTGTTATATTTAATTGAAAAATAAGCATAAAATTACAATCAATAGATGATTAGTATAGCCAATAACAACAACAACATTTTTGTGGTTTTTTTTACGACAATGTGTATAGTAACTAATTATACTCGTAATTTTTTTTATGCATACTATTTGATATTGTTGTAAAAATTGCCTTGCATTAATTTGCATATTTTAACTGATTTCTCAATTTTTTGCTGCTTTAATTTCAACCATTTTACATAATAGTAAGATCTAATTGATAATTCACTAAATTTATAAATTATTACAATAAAGAAACACGAGTATGAAATATCTTTTTCAGAATTTGTATTCCTCTTTTTATTTAGCACTGTTATTTAAAGAAAAATCAACCAGTCGATTTAGTAATTTTATTACAATTTAAATATTTCATTTATTATGATAATTTCTATTTTTTATTCAAAATTCAATTAATTTTTTTCTAATTCTACGAACAAAAAACATTAGTGAGCAATAGTTTTATAATTTTTAGAATTAATTCAACATGAATATATTTTCATAATAATTCTTGCAGTTTTGCAGTTGTATCGTAGGTTGATTTAAAATAAGACAAATTATATAAACTAGTGTAAAATATAGAAACCATTTTTTCTTAAAATTACAAACAAAACCGTTTTTTGTTAATCCAACAACTATAAAACGCTTAAAAATATCAGAATGCTGTAAATCTTTACAGCATTTTTATTCATATAAGAATTTGTATAAATTAATATAAATTTTGAGTCAAATATTAGTTTGTCCAGAGTGTGTAAAAGCCTAAATTTGGCTCTGATTATCTTTTCTTAATGACACACTTACTTAATTATTTTCAAATAAATTATAAAATCGAATATCTTTGTATTATTTACAAATAATATTGATTTAAAACATTTAGTTAGCTACACTTTAGCAGAATTATCGTTTTTTATCAACAATTTAAAATTTTATCAGTATTGTTATAAGTGTTATTTTTGCCATCCTCAACATATATATCTCTACGTCTACAAATTATCTCAATTTTCGCACAGCTTCTTAATTACATCATAAACACCTTTATCGCGCCCATCAATAAACACTCTAGATAGATTATCATAATCAGACGATTTTTAATCTAACTAACCTACATTAATCAAAACGACAAAAAAAGTGATTCATTTTCTTTGTACAGGTATTTGTGAGTTTGTCTTACAGTACATATATATACAGTGTGTTTTATTCAAACGTATTCTTAACAAATATATACTTTTTGTATCTTTTTGAATGAAGATGTGAGAAGAACAAAGTTTTTATCAATTTTTTAAACCATTTTGATGAAAATCTTTAAATCCTTTAATGGAAAATGCCAAAAGATAAAACAAAATCGTGCAATACGTAATGTTTAAGAAGTATATTGATTCTATTTTTTATGTCTACATTTGAATGAAACGCACTGTATGTGTGCATTGCATGCATATCAAGAAATTAGAATGGCAAATTAAAACTACAAATTATATATAAATTAAACGATGAAAAAGATATAGATATTGAAAAGTCCCTGACAATAAACTTAGCCATGAACAGCAACGGTGGATGTAAAACGAATAATATTTTATAAATGCAAAATGTAGAAAAATTCACTTTCAAGGTGATTCGGAAACGTTTAAAGTTCATTAATAAAAACACAATTCTTTACAATAATGTCAATTGGATTGCTTGTCCATTGCAGGAATATCGGTTTTTATTTATGTTTGGCACTCGTTAAATTTAATGAAATAGGAAGAAAAGTATATTTTTTTCGGGCGAATTATAATGCATGCGCTGCTTTAATATGCCGTAATAATTTGTAATGGAAATTATGATCAGGTGTCAATAATTAATTATTATCCAGTCAGGCCTTGAATGTTTTACCATAACCGTAACCTTCTTTTCTCTTCAACAATTTTCATTATTATTAATTAACACAGAAAATTTTTATGATAGCGCGCTGATTTTATTTTATTTTATTTTATTTTAATTGGTTTGTTAATATTTATTCTATTTTTAAACATAATCTTATATTCTATACGATTCTCACGTCTTAGAAATTCGCAAATTGTAAATAAACAATTATACAGGGTGAAACAGAGAAACTAGATGCTATTTAAATAATCATTACTCGATAGATTTAATTAATTTTTTTTTGTACAGAAAGAAAATTAAATATATATGTGAAAGATTAGTGAATTAAAGTTTAAATTTTTAATATTCTAATTTAAATTTATCATGAAGAATATGCAAGCATCCTCTCTATTCGTTTTATTAATCGGTGGGCAAGTTGAAAACTCAACTGGGTATCGCTTTGTATAAAGGATGCCCCGGATTAATGGTTACAAAGTTCTGTGATAAGTATAGGGCATCATTAGAAACTATAATCATATTGAAATCTATAACTTAAATGGGTACTTAAAGATCTTAAAGTTGTGCATGTTTTCATTCACAAAATTTTTAAAATAATTTGTCAACTTATTTGTTAAGTGCACATTTATGCTATTAAGTAGAATTTTGAAACGTAAATAATGATTGATATCAGCGACACATTGTGTTCTGCAAAACCATTTTATTGGGCCTTACTACATTTTTTAATGTTGCTATTAGTTTGAAAGTTATTTGGTAAAGAAGAAATAATATATGAAAGGTTTCTAATAATGACTGACTTTTAGTCTCTTTAATACGTAATGTAGATATTTGCTTCTATAAATTGCTATATTGCTAATATTTTCAGTTTACAATAGAAATTTGTTAATGTGAAACATCCTATATATAAAACAAATATTATTTTAAAAATTGTTTTATGTTATTCCAATACACCATGAAAGATTTAACTTTCACGAGTTTTAAGTCATCATCCACTTAAGTATAATTATAGTTTTTTATTACTAAAAATTATACTTACGAAAATAAAAATTAAAACATTATTATTTGTCTGTGGATTTTTATCAATACGCTTTCTTTTCTCATTTATATTAGTAATAATTTACGAGGATTCGTTTAAAATCAACAACAACAACTTTCTACTTTAATTCATAAGTGATTATCATGAAAATTACTTTACAATTAGAAGTGTTATATAAATCGACGTTGGCAGCTGCGAAAGAAATAGGTGTAGTGGTAAACACAAAAAAATAACAATTTATCTCTATGCATTTACGACTACGTTTGTTATTAACATTTTTAATGGATTAAATAATGCGCCTTGGCTTCCTTGGCATGCAATCACATTGTTACAATTTTTCTAACGTATCTGTCAATATTTAAACCGCGTTTTTAGTAGCAGATCGTTAAATAATTCTACGCAACTATTATAATGTATAAAAATATTTTATGATTGGATTTGGTTCTTAATATAGGTTATTTGTAATAAAGAGACTTTTAGGCAGTAAACTTTATATGAAACATGTAAAAGTTTCAACTATACCTATTTAATTGGAATATAAAATATCTAGAAAACTAAATTTGTATTAAAATTGAAAAGTGACTTTTGGCTAACACTTGACCAAGTTTTTAGGTGATGTATAAACATTGTCCAGTGACTATTAATTTTAATACATTGTTTTTGGGTATATAAATGTACATAAAAAATTACAAAAAATAGGCAAAGGAAATACTTATGTTCCGTCCTGTCAATAAATGCAAAAAAAATACAAAAAAATTGAAGTTTGAATCTAGAAATATAGAATTTTTTTTGTTTTCATTGAGTAATTTCTAAAACGCTCTATCATAATCTTAGATTAGTTATTATTGCTAAATTTTAAAAGAAAGATTTGTATACCGAGTATATGATGTTTGTTATTTTACTGTTTTCTGTTACAATTTCTTATCAATAATATTTTTTACTCAAAATTTGAAAAACGTGTGATCATTATATATTTTTCTTGAAATTAATAAAAAAATTTACTTCAATAACACAAATATATTTCAAATATGAGCCAATAACGTCATGATCGTTTTTGTTATCATAGGATTAACTTAATGTGTATTGCATCTACAATATACTTTTTCAGGCCGATGAGAAATATCGATTCGTTAATTGTTGCTTCATGTATGTACATTGTCCGTAAAATAATTAATCATAAATATGCATGGAGTTTTGAAAACTGTTATTATCAAGTTTATCAAGCCGCTGGACGTATGCACGCTGATAATCGATAAACGGTGGCACGTGAATGCGTATATATTCTACATGTATGTATATGGATGTGTGCCTTTTTCATGAAAGTGAATTAAGGGAAACATCGTTATTGCATGTTGTATTGTGTAAGTGTGTCATCCCAGGCCGAAATATGGGGGTGAGAGCGAGCTTATCCTATGGTTTTTGTTTCAATCGGCCACATGGTGGTCGCGTGTCGTGAAGCCCACCAGCGACCATCCAAACACGTGCTTGAACTGGGAGTCGCATTTTTAATTCATTTACGCGTTTTTTTGTTCCTATTATATTTCAGCTGCGACACATTCTTGAAACACTTTTATCGCGACCATAAATCATTTTAGCTAGACGTTTGTTAAATTTCACTAAACGTATAAATTGTGCTAAAGTAAATCACTAATGGTTGTGAAAAAAATCGCATTGCGGAGAAAAACAAGTTGGTATAAAAACTTTTCTGAGGTTTTCCTAGTAGAATTACAATTTAAATACAGCGGAATCCTTAATCGTTTACTGGAAAACTGTAACAGTTGCTAAAAATTGAAATAGTTTAATAAAATCGTTACATTTTATTTTATTGTTGCTCTTAACTCTTTAAAAGAGATACAAATTTACATATTTCATAGGTCATGAGACAAATATCTATTAAAAAATAATCTAGAAAACACATAGATAATATTAATACGCTTAAGGATTCCTAAAATTGTGCAACCAAATTAATCTGAAACGTCTTTAGATGCAATTCGTCCTTCAAGGGTTGAAAATTATTGTTAAAATTTGATAGAAACTATAACAATTATGTCAAAATGAATGAATTAGAAATCATATCATTATTATTTTTTAAACAACAATTTTACCTCAAATTTTATTTGTTGTTGCATTTTTTTATGGTTTACTTAGGTAAACAAGACCTTAATTTACTCTAAGCAAAAAATAATTAGAATATGTTTATAACATACTTACCATTAATGATTCTTAATGTAGGTACTACGAGGCAATTAACAAGATTATTAATGAGTTTTTTTAACCAAAGTTGTAAACAGAAAAATTATTATACGCTATTTGGGTTACAATTAGGGCATATATTATATTACATATGGAATTGAATTAAATATTACCGCTTATAATTACCAACAAATCGATTATTATTTAAAAAAATTTAGTTATGTATGCTGCGTATAAATAAATATAATTTTTTTGTAATTTACCTATACTTGGTTTTTTTGACCGCACGTATATCAATCAAATCAGCCTTGAACTTTTCGTTTCAAAACGTGAAAGATGAAAAATGCGAGTTTCCATGCGACCGCAATTATTCACTAGAAAAATATTTAGAAAGATTGTAGCAGCAAAACACACACACAGCCAGAAAAAAATTAATCTAATTTCCCCAAACCGCGTGCGTTTTTCGTCGCGCAATGAAAACTTTTCGAAATAGTTTTCTAATTTGACGATTTGCTGTAGCAAAACACCGGTTGATCTTCGCCGGCGATAAAACGCCGCACGGGAAAAAAGTGGAAGAAGAAAAGAGAATCGAGGGTGTACGTGTCTGTGTGTTTTTTTTATTTCATATTGAAATGCCTTTTCGTTGTGATTATCGAGTGGTATTGAGTTGGGTTTATGTGTGTTACTGTATGTGTGTAGCGGGTGCGGCACCCCAATATGTATATATATATATATATACCCCGCCGCCCTTTTCTAATCAACTTGAGTGCTGGACAAACCGCCCCCACAACATCGACCACCTCATTTTCACAACCATCCATTGATCATTACATAATTTCCAACCACCATATATCAATAAATATGTGTATGCATACAACGCATCGATAATAAATCGTTTTTCTTATTTCGTTTTGTTCATTTTTTTTTAAGCCGAAGCTTTTTTACGTAAGGTTGGATAAAGCCACCAAAATCATGTTTTCATACGCGTCTAATTAATTTAGCAATCAAGAAAGTTACATTTTTATACAAACACTTAGTATTTAATTAAATTTAGTAAAAGTTATAGATTAATGATTTACATTATTCGCTATTAATATTAAAAACTAAAATATTTGTTTCCTTACTGAAATGGTTATTATCAAAAGAAATGATTATTTTTTCATTTCTATAAAGTCAAGTCCTTTGAATTTCAAATATTTAATTTTTTTTGTTTGGTGCTGTAAAATACTTAGCAATTTCTATTAAATTTTATCTCCGTAATAATTAAAACTATATAGTTTTAAGGTCGTCAATTATTTGGGCAGCTAATAAAGAACTTCATATCTTAGTTATTTAAGATACTGAATAAAATTTGTATTTTAAAAAAATTGAAAGAAAACTAATTGATTTATTAAGCTAATAACAATAATATATAATAGAAACCAAAATCAGACAATGGAACGTCTATATTATACTGTTTTGGACTACCAATTAGGAATATGACCTGTCTGGGCGAAAGTTTGCCTATAGAGCTTTACCAGTTTTGTTTGCAATACGATCATAATTTACTTTCAGATTAAACGTTAATTTTGCATTTTGTTTTGTTTAAATTATTAAATTATGAAACTACAATTCATCACTATTACAGTATCTTGATTTCTTATAAGTCCTTAAAGTCACATACCCAGTGTAGATAAATTAATTAGTCATATGCATTACATATTTTTGATTATTAAATAGGTATATTACAGTTTAAAAATTATTATTGTAATTTATGTGGTGATAAAATATATTACCGTATAATTAAGCTTTAAAATAAATTTTAAGTGGCAAAATTTTCATATTCAGCAAACTTTAGCTGTTGTACTTAAAATTCTTATACCTATAATGTAGGTAGGTGGTAGTATAAAATTATTAAATACAAAATTTAATTATGTATACGCAAATCTAAATAATTGCCAAATGTAGCAAATTAATATTTATGTACTGCAAATGTGTGGAAACTTTTTATATAGTTTTAGTTAAATCAATTGTTTTTCAAATTTTACATATAAATATTTATAAGAATCTTAAAATGTTAAAATTAAAATGTTTTATGATAATATCATACGATTAATAATTATATATGACAAAAAAAAATCGTATATAAAGAATCGTGTCCCATTTTGAATAACTACAAGGGTAGTTTCCAAAATACATACGCGGCCTAACAAAGAAAGGACATGATAATTTAATTCCATCTTTATTATTTTTCAACGTAGTTCCGATGTAACCGAATTCACTCAGTCTAAGGACTTTTTAATATCTTTGGAAAAGTAGGTTTAATCCAATTCTGCAAAATAAGCGTTTATCGCAAATGTGGCCTTTCCGTTTGAAGCAAATCTTTGTCTAGTCAACCATTTTTTGTTACTTTGGAAAAGAAAATTGTCGCTTAGACTCTTAGAGCCAAATCCGTCGAGTACCGGGCGCGAGAAAACATTTAAAACTCTAATTCATTCAGTTTTGAAGCAACAAACCTGGACTTGTGGGCAGGCGCCTGAAAAGTCTTAAGTCGTTCACAACAAATAAATAATTGCATGAATATCGCTCAGATTTTGCAGACAAATATCAGTGATAATTTGTTTCTAGCACTATTTCTGGGATTGCCCGCATACTTTTCTTACTTGCATCTTAACAAGCATTTTAGGAATCTACATTTTCAATAATTTCTACGTTAAACCTCTTTTTAACACATTATTTCATTACAATTTGTTGTATTTCTAAACAGTATTGTGTAGTATAAAAAATTGTATGTACACAAAGTATTACTTAAAAGTGTATGCTAACCGCCCAAACACGTGACATTAAGATATTACATGCAGCATGTATATGTAGAAGTAAATAGAAATTAATCACCAGTATGCCATATGAAGGCACAAAAGAAGTAGTATTTATGTAAGCGCGTGTCAAGCAGGCGACTTTTTGCGACAATGGCAACGAGGAGGGTTGGCGGGTTGACCGGCGACCGTGCCACAGTATTGTAGAGATTGTGCTCGCCGTATACGAGTATATATGGATGCGCGTGACCAAGAGATGCCTCCAACAGATTTGCCTCACATTCAAAATTGCTAAGCTCATTCAATTCGAAAACATTATCCTAATAGAAAACATTACGTGCACTTGAAAACTTTTACATGTATCAATGCGCTGTGCTAGCGCTAGTACAAATAGAGAGAGATTGCATTTGTTGATGAGATATACAAGTGGAAAATCTGCTTGACATTATTTTTGCTTTGTACAAACAAGGGGATTTGGTGCGCGCTTACTTCGAATTTTAATCCGTTTGTACGCGCGCTGTTTGTTTATTGATGTTAATTTACAAGTGGTTGTTAGATTTTAATATATTAATATACATAATTTGTGTTTTTGTTGTTGCAAAATTAATAAAGTCGTAAACAGAGCCTATAATCTTTTTGAAAATAAAGCAAAAAAATACAAACATTGTTGGTAGATTCAAATACATACTAAATTTTTTATCAATTACATATTTGGAGATTTATTAAGTTTTATTACCATCAAGCTTTAGATTTTTATACCTGTGCTATAATTTAATAATTTTTGGTTACGTGAATTTGGTTTTTGAAAATAGTGTTTAGAATATAAAAATCTACTTAGTTTTATCGGTTTTGATTTTATGATACAAAGTATGATCAAGAACAAAAGAGAAATACAGTAAAACCTACAAAGTTGGAAACCCGAATAAATTGAAAACCTGTTAACCTGGACGATTACTCTTGGAATGTTTGAAATCCACATATATTTGTATAAATCTGAATAAGTTAGAAAATTGCTAAATTGAGCAACTTTCCAAAAAAACAACGCGTTCAACATACCGAGGTTTTACTGTATGAAATAAGCTCCCCCAATATTAAATTAAATTAAGACCAGACTAAATAAGACCCAATCCAATTTTTTTCATTTTGCAGTTTTTAATTGGCATTTAATCTTATTTTTACTTATATTACTTTGTAATGGTAATACTACAATACAACAATTTTACCTTAAATTATTAGAAAAATTATTTTGTGATAAGCTCCTCTAATATTGAAATAACGTTAAGACCAAACTGTACATATAAGACACAATCTTTTATTTTCCATTTATACACTTTAAATTGACATTTAATCCCTTTTTAATTTAAATTACTTAGTAATTATAGTACTACAATAATTTTATCTTATATTAGAAAAATTAATTTAAAATCACAACTTATTTATGTTTGCACCTAGAACGGAATGATCAAAACAAACAAATTGGTAAATTTTACTCCTATATAATTTATAGGTGGAATCTTCCCTAGCGTATATACGGCAGTAATTAGTGAATATAAAAGCAGAAAGTTAAACCACGACAGGTGGTACGTAACACGCATCCCCACAAAAACAAAAAGCCCCACTCGACTAGCTAGCTAGCAGCAGTCCAGGTAAAAACATATAAGGGGGTGAAATAACGCATTCCCAAAGGCATTCGAATCTTTTGCGATACGTATACGACATCCGCTCTAAATTAAATATCATTCCACTCCACTCTTTTGCTACCGTACTGAAATTCACCGCGAACAAAAACGGAAATAAATAAATAAATATGAGCATATAGCAGCGTGGCGGTAGTAGTAGGTGCGAAAATAAAATGATGTTGAAATTTGAACGCGCATAAACCGTATAATAAACGTTAATTAATCATTTTATGCGCATTTGATAATGTATTGGGGCTGGTTTTTATGATTAAAACGCCCCATTATCATATTGCCGATGTGCGGTGTGGTGTAGGTATATATAGGTTGCACCAGGTGGTAATCACAACTAATTATCTTTCATGGCATTTCATTACGCAAGCAATTTGAACGCACACCCTGATTTTATGTGAGGCGCCCGACAATCTTCGGGCGCCTCGGCAGCAAACACTTTACGCATGAATTTTTTATACATCGAACGCGGTTAAAAACGCGTTTCGGGCGCGATTTGCGCTGAAAGCTTCTTAATTTGCCGGCACTGATAACATGCCAAAATTTTCCCAAAATTTAATCATGCGTTCATTTACTTAATGCGTATGCGGTGATATCTTAAACTCGCACTACAAGCATCATTGTTTATTTAAATAATCTTCTAATTAGATTAAAAGCTAGTTTAGAATAGAGATAGTGTGCTTTCAACAACAAAGAGGGATAATTGAAAGTGCGAATTAATACCTAATTAATTTGATATTAATGAATACACTGAAATTCACTATATTGGTTATTAATAACATACCTACTGACATTCACATGAGAAAATACCAAATTTTAATTTTAATAAAACCTAGCTATTGCTTCGCTATTTCTTATAACTTTTTACACGTGAAATTCATGCATTTTGTTCCTCTACATTAATTATTATTAGATATATTTATCATTTCCAGTCACTTTTTAAAATTGTCTCCGATCTCATCTTTGAAATTTAACTCCCGAGTTTAGTTAGTTTCAATCAACATCTCAGTCTACGTATTTTCTACCAAATTTCTGAAAAAATATAATAACTATTTTGTTTATAAACATGAAATCAATTAAAAGTTGAACCAGAACCCATTTTAGTCGGGTCTTTGCATGAAAACTTTTATATTAATATTAATTTAAGAACAAATCAAAATTTATTAAAGATTATAGCTATGAGTTTAGAATTTATTAACTATTTCAGAAATAAACATAAAAAAATATTATTAGAGATCAATACTTGATACAATTCATGAAATATTTATTAGATGATAGATATTAGTAATATTTTGATTCTTCGGTTACCTAAAGCACTAAGGCACTACATAAATTATAGTCTTTAAACAATGGTTTACCAAGAGTTAACTTCCACAAATTTCTTTCTAGATTTTCTAGAGATTATAAATATATTAAGATCATTGGGCATAAAGCTAAAGTATTCACTTGTCAATATTTATTTGAAGAAAAAAACAATGAGTGCATTAACACCCCAATGGTTGTTGGCAAAGTTGCTCGGTCGGATGGCGAAGGATTATTAAAACCTAACAGATGTTGTTCGCCTATATCAGGAGTGTTGAAAGTTATCCTAGCATGTTGATGATAACTTACAATAGATATTTGGGGATTCACTTTTGGCTTTCGATTTGAATTGAAAATGAATGAATAGCGAGTGAGTGGGTGATGATTATTAGGTGGGGTTGCCTTCTACAGCTTCAATTCTTTTGTGTATTTCCGTCTGTGTGTGTATGTGTGCATATACTTTCCGATATTTTTCTAATCAAACGAAATGAAAGCGCAGACGCTGCTACCGCTGCCGCCACCGATGATGTGATGACGATTCTTCATCACAATTCGGATTGGAGATGTTTGTTTCTTTTACGCATCGCCTTTTTTAATCTCAAATATTGCATGCAATTACCTTGCAATGATAGATTTCTTTTAACTAATGTATCTTTGTATACCTGATTTTTTATTGCACCTTTAATATAAGTAAGTAGAAAACATAATGAAATCTAATTAAGTATGTACATTTGAAAAATTGATAGAACAATAAAGTACACTGGCGAAAGTCTAATTAAAGACCATAAAATGAGAAAAGAATATAAATTAAAATATTGAAGCTCAAAAAAGTTTGGAAATTCTGTTCAGTTTAAGTGTTGCACCATTGTAAACTAAAACCAAGGCAAAATTAAGACAACGCTTAGAAGTATTTACATTTTGTTTCTTTTTTGTAGACTTATTTTTACTCCCAAATTTTCCTAGATTATTATGATTTTCTTGAGATAAAACAAGTTCAACTTTTAAAGGATTTATTGGACTCTTTCAAATTAATTATCATTGAGTTTAAATTTAAAATAAGACTTTTATCCTTCTTAATTTACTCTATTCTATTAAAATTGCTATATTGTAATTATTTATTGATAACAATTTACTTAAAATTGTAAATTTTTTTTAAAATGGTATTATATTTTTGACAGCATAATTAATTGTCTTTCGAAAAGTTATGTAACAATATGTGATAATACGATTAAAATCCATGGTACCTAATAGTACGAAAATCATTTATTATAATAAAGGATGTAGAGATTTACCACCGGAAATGGAAATGAATTGATTCAGGAAATAACACATCAAGTGTCAACAATCTATATAGTGAGCGAACGGTCGGGCGGCCGGTGGTGGTGTGTGCGGTGGTTCGATTCGATAAAATTGTATTAGCTACCCCCTTAAACGCCATAAGTTTCCTCAAAATGAACGCCACGTGCCGGACATCCTTTACACATCCGAATAAACGCATTATTTCGCAGTTTTAACAACCCTTGCCTTCTATGCACGCTTGTTCAATCAGCATCCAGCGCACATTTTACGTCGATTATTTCTAACGGAAAACTAAAACATTTTGGATAAATAACAACTTTGAAATAGATACCTATTATTATACAATAAAGTGAGATAAGCTACAGTTCATGGTTTATGCGGAGAGTTTTTGATGTTTAATTATTATCGATAACTGTTAGAGCAGTGGTTCCAAACTGAGATTGCGAGAAAATTTTAAGAGTTTTGTAATATTCATATTTTTCTAGTCTAGTACCCGCGTACAATTTTTATTATTTTAGTTTGTGATACATGACATATTGTACTAGTTTCTTTTGTCATCATAACTAAGTTTTTCTGTACCGCTGAACAACCGATTGTATACCCTTAGAGGTACGCGTGCCCCAGATTGAAACCTAAAAGCCTTTTGGTAAATACATTATATATAAGTATCTACTACTTATTAACTTCTATTTATTATGTTTAATATTCTATTTAGTTTTGAAATTTGCATTTTAAATAAAAAAATAATGATTAGGATGAACAACTAAATAATTTTATGGACTGCAAGATTTTTATTCTTTTTGATGTGTGCGCAATCAGTCAGTAAATCGCGGCAGCAAACAAAATTAATATTAATAAATAAATAAGAGGAACGATGCGTTCGTCGGTATTGAAATGAAACCACAGGAGAGATGCAATGTAAATTTACACATTGTGTGAGAGAAGCGAAGGGCGAATCATAAACTTATATTTATATAAAGAGAGGGAATCATTTCACCCTCTTTTATTTTAATAATAAACGCATACTTCATGGTATAATTTGTACGGGATAATAGACAACATATTTATACTGATTAATTCTTGTGGGACTTCATCAAAACCTTTTGGCCGGCTAATGCCACACAATTATTATCTGCATCAACAAATCTATACCGCATTGCCAATTACTATATTTTTCCATAATTACCATTCAATGATTAAAAATGGCAGAAATATTAATAAATGTAATTATACACACGCACAATATTGTTGTGATCAAATTGGTTAAGTCAAAGTTAAATAACAAACAAATTTATTGATCTGAAATTACTTTGTGTTAGCTTTGATAAATGTGATTTGCATTATACCAGGCCAAAAAATGGAATTTCAGGAACGCGTAATTTTGTAATGGCTTTAAAATGTTATTTTAAAATAAATATAGCTATACAAATTCAATTAATTAATTTGGTTTTGGTCAAATAAATTACGCTTCATACCTACCTATTTCTTTATTTTATATTCAAAATTGTAAACTAAAAAGTAAACGGTAATTTTTTAAATTCAATTAGGTACATTAAATTTTTTTAATCTTGTAGAAATACGAACGTTTCAAAAACCATTTATATGATAAAGTAGAATTTTTTACATTTAGTTATCATTAATTTATTATTCGTATTATTTTTCATCAGTGCTACCGCAATCGTTTCTTATACAATCATAGTTTTTTGTTTTGTTGCAAATTTAAAATGTTGTTATTTTAGATATTAAATCAACATTGCTTTATCTTTGTTTGGCAAAGTTTAAATTATTCAGTATCGGCATTATCTTGTTTTTTTGTATATAAAAAATTGCGATCGTCTATCTTGAGCACTTGAATCGTGAATCATAATACTACGGCAGATGGTACCAGGAAAGTCACGAAAGGCAAATGCGTTCGTAGTTAATCTTGATTTTTAGAGCACATACACACACACATTATGATAGGGTGTATCGAAGCAGGCTGATCATTAATTTCAAATAAAAAGTCTTTTAGTTTATTCAAATGGCAGTATAGTGTATAGGATAGGATAGTCCTTCACCGTACTTTATACGTAGATATGTATCACATTTTCCATTAGAATAATGACGAATGCTTTTAGTCGTAAATTATTCGAAAAAGACTGATGTGGAATTGTTTACTCGTTGGATGGATGGATGAAAAGCAATTCTACGTTTGTTTAGCATGCATTGAAATTTTGTTGCTTAATTATTTTTAATTAAATATTAATGCGCGCGTTAAGGGTGTTGATAAATACCACTTAAAAGGTTACGCTTTGAGNGGATGGAAAGCAATTCTACGTTTGTTTAGCATGCATTGAAATTTTGTTGCTTAATTATTTTTAATTAAATATTAATGCGCGCGTTAAGGGTGTTGATAAATACCACTTAAAAGGTTACGTTTTGAGTCAATATTAGATAAATATATTTTGCTCTTAAAATGCCTATGTAACCCAACATCAAAAGATTTTAAGATATATTTAAAATACAATAATTTACTAATAACTTTTAGAAAAATCATGATTAGATATTTTAAATCAATAAATATGTCTGTCTATATGCAATGTAAATTTTGTAATATAAAAGGGAAAATGCTCCAAAGCCAACGTTTTGAGTCAACATTAAATGATCAACATCCGCGAAAATACTTTGGTCTTTAAGTATGTAACCCAACGTTATGAAAAATAGTTTTCAAACAAATTAATAATAATATTTAGAAAATTATATCTGTACACCTCTTTGTCTTTTACTTACAAAATGTGTATGTAAATCAATAAATATGTAGGTATATTATGCAATTTACCAAAACAGAACAAAATATTTAAAATAATAATCAAACAATAGTTTCATTTACTTTTACATAATATGTAATTCAAGCATAAAATCATTTGAGAATCCTTTTATTATGCGATTTAAAAGAAAATAATAAAAATCAATATTAACTTGAAACCTTTTTTGTTTAATAAGAAAGAAAAACAAATATCTACTTAATTGTTTCATTAGAACGTTTCTGCAAGTGAATACCGTTTTTGTTTAATTTGCAATTGTATGAAGAATTGAATAATAATGAAAATGTATAGTTCATTTGCCTTCGATATAAGAAAGCATTTTTGTTCCATTATCCGCATTTTGATAAAACCAGATGGCATTTATTAAGAGAACAATAATAGATGAGTTCCATTAGAATCGAGCGAAAAAAATGCATTAAGTTGCACTAATCGTTTGCACCAATTAAATCATTTATCACGAAAGCGATCTCGTCGACTCTTAAAACTGGCTGATTATAAAGTAATTCATCAGAAAATCAATCAGTTGGAAGAAATCATGCGGGTAATTTATAATTCAGGAAGTAATCTGTTTGCTGGCTGAGAAGCAGCCGCAGGACGAGCGGGTTTCGGAAGCCGAACGCAGCAGTAGCAGCACGGCACGCAGAAGCATCGAGAGAGTGCAGAAGGAGAGAAAGGAGAAAAAAATGAACATCAATTCTAACCTAATTATGCCCCTAGCAAAAGTGAACAATGGGGAGACGCGCCTCAGATTAAAGTAGATACTGTTGATCTGTAGATTTCCCATGTGAACACAATGTACAGCGCGTACGGAAGCCAGCCAGCAGCAGCAGCACAGCGCCGCGCACGTTTTATGAAAAATTGTAACTGGAGTACCGCGCCACGTGCCGTCCGAAACGCCGAAAAAAGCGTACTAACCCACCGCACGTGCATTCGACAAATATCCACTCATGGATGGGTTTTCTCGTTGTGTTGTGTCGGATGAGAAGAATAAAGGTGGTCGCTTTTGGCTACTGTGTTAGTCTTTTAAGCAGCATATAATTATCGACA
>JARJDW010013802.1:0-12998 GCA_030264715.1 Adinopsis sp. GC000173
ACGAAAGTATGTATAAAAATACCAATTACAATAATATGTATTTTCTCAAAGTAATTAAAAGTTAAAGATAAAATAATTAAGACATTATTAAGGCGATATTAATGATATTAATTTATATAACTCACTTGCCAAATCGATTAATACCTTAAAACAAACTATGTAAGGAAGATCTGAAACACATAGTGCCAGAGGACACAAATGCGCTCATGACACACAATCACAATTGTTGTTTCGTATACTGACAAAAAAACAAAAAATCGTTACAGCTACACTTGTTTAGTGTCATTTTATATCTATAAAACATTTAACTATGTTCATTCTAATTCTAATTGTGAATAATTAAAACCCAACCTAAGATTTCTTTTACTTAACAACATAAATTAAATAAATTTACAATCATAATTTTTAAAAAATTATAAAAATTCGAGTTATAAATTAATATGTATTAATCATGTAAACCCAAACAATTAATTTGTAGATCAGTCAGTGCAATAATATACGAGTATTAACTGAAGATATTAACACATGCGTTAATTAATTTTGTATAGGTAATACAACATAATATTTTATTCAATAAATTTAAGTAAGACAAAAACAGTAGAATATATATATACACAGAAATGATATTCGCGGCTTTGTTACTAATTATAAAATAATTAAGTTAAAATTTAGAATAATTGTCAATTTTAAGTAAAAAGTTACCTATTTTACGAAACAGGGATTTATTAGGCAGGACCGATATACAAATTTTATATTCTTATAATGCAACATATTTCGTGAGTAAAGCTGATACTTTTAGAATATACCATTGTGCACAATGTACTCCCTTGGCTATGTAACCCTTAAAACATTATAATGTTATAAAGTTATGTCCTGCCCAATCTAAAGAACAATGCAGTGGTTTAACTTAATCAACTTGAAAATATATTACAGAAAAAATTCTTTACAGTCTTACTTTTAATTTATATCAATAAAACAAATTTGGTAGTTTCTATATAAATAAACTTCTTTTTAAAAAGCATGAAAACATTTATCGGTAATTCATTTACAACTGACTCAGACAATTGATACTTGACAAAGCTCAAAAATTTGTTCTTTACCTAATATTTACTATTACAGATATTTTTACCTTTCAAATTGTTTATATTACTTAGTATAAACTGCCTTATAATTATTAAGATATGTTAGTTATATTAGTTAGTTAGGTACATCATAG
The DNA here is from genome assembly GCA_030264715.1 of Adinopsis sp. GC000173. NCBI lineage: Eukaryota > Metazoa > Arthropoda > Insecta > Coleoptera > Staphylinidae > Adinopsis > Adinopsis sp. GC000173. The sequence continues at coordinate 1,217 of JARJDW010013802.1, forward strand.
CCGTCGGTTCAAATAAGACAACTCTCCATTATATTATTTTAAAAACCAGATTAGTTGCGTTTTTTACAATAAATCATTATTAAGAATAGATGACAAAATGTTTGTGTGGTCCAAATAAAACGACTCTTCCCTAATAGTGAATTCCTTGAGCAGTAATATTGGATCTGCTATACCATAGAAAAGAAAAATGTTAGTATTACATAGCAGTCAAGAAAAACAGTAAAGTTTGATTTTTATCTTTCCATATTTTAATCTCTTTTTATTAAAAAATGCCTCTTGAAGCCAATATATACNTACCAATGGTGTAAAAGAGAAACAATGACAAAGAAATGTAACATTTATTAAACTTATTTATTTATAAATCCTTTGTATTTATGCTCAGTTAAAGCATAAAGTTTTAGAAAGTTAATCATAAATAGTTGGTTCTAAGAATTTCAAGTTAGTAGTTGGAAGCTTATGTAGTTTCAATGTTCCAATTAAACAATATGTAATAACAAAATAAACTATTTCAAATAAACTGATACAAATTTATATTTAAATACAATATTTTTTAATAATAAGTTAGTTAAATTAAAGAAATTACAAAAGCGCTTAAAACGTTAAAGAAAGAAGTACAACAATAATATTCAAAAACTGAAAGATAGCATATACTTTTAATATAATATAAACGCTTATAGTTTTGTTGCAATTTGGTAAAAATTTAACTTTAAATGCAGAAGAACACTAAATATGCACTTTCTACCATAGTGTGATTCAGAATACGAATCGCCTTAAAATACCCAAATAGAATAAAGAAAAGCAAATTCATTGCAATTTAAATCATTTCAATCAGAACTAGAAATCAGTATCAAGCGATTAGTTTCATTGTTCCTAATTCGAGAGCAATTAATTAACTCGATTAACCGATCAATTTATTTAAACAACAAATAACTGACATTATAGTGTCCCTCTAGCGTCTAAATCAGCTGTCGCAAAATAATCGCCTTCATTCGGTGCGAAATCGTTCGCGAAATTAGCGCTGTCGGAGCTCTTCCACTTAACAAAATCAATTTTCGTATTTTGTTACAATTATCGTTAGCACACAGCAACAAAAAACACAGCAAACGACTTTTACCTGTCTTTCGTGCGCTAATTGTCGCCGTCGTCGATGGCTGCCTTGTGTGTACGCGAACGTGAATCGAATTGGGATAGCGCGCGCCCGGCAAAAAGGGGAAAAATCTCATTTTCAGATGCACCATTGCCTTTGCCTTTATTGTTATTACCTCATCATGTGTATTCCCAGTGCATGCGGCCCCACACTATCTTACCCAAACCCGCACATCCAGCAGCACACCCATACACATACAACCAGTTACAGACACACAAACACACAAACACGCAGCAACGCAAACACAAATCGCATTGAAACGCGCACTTGCACAAAACGAATTTCGCTTCAAACATCATCCCCGACTATTTATTTATTTAATTTCGTATTTTATTACAACAATCCGAACCAAAAACAACCACTCACTCACACAAGCCGCAAGTGATATCACGTTTTATCATCCGCTTTGCATCGTTATTTAAAATACACAAGTGCTTATTCCAATTTCATTATTGCTTTTATTAGGGCACCAATGTTTACATCAGTACTTCACGAAAATTCACAACACAAATACGTCAACTATAGGTAGTAGGTAAGAATAGTCATTTCCTTTTGTCGTATTAGAAAATTTATTTATCCAATAATAAAATTTTAACTAGAAAATTAGATTGTTTAATCAATGATAGTAGACTATGCATAAATTAAAATAATTTTTTAATATTCATTCTAATATCATTTTCAATACATTTCTAGCCTCAAAATTTATTTCCTACAAAGTCATTAAATATTCTTTTTGTATTTACTAGTTAATCCATGCGGAAAAGGAAAATAATTCTAGTTTTATTCACTTCATAATCTTATTACAACGCTCATGCAGTTCGTTATTTTCAAAGATTAAAGTTTGCAACGATTTATTATAACATACAGAATGAAGAGGAAAAAACCAACTCTGATTAATTTAAATTTTTAATTCTTAAGGTGTTGGCATGAGAAGATCTAAAGCTCTTCATTCAAATAATATGTATAAATAGTTCGTCTCCTTTTTCAACTATATTAGTTAAAATTCTGGTACTTTCATCACATATTTTAAAATAAAAGGTGTAAAATGAAATAAAGTTGCCATTTATTCCCCAAAGGCATTATTTTCTTAAAAAAATAATCAAAGTAGATATATTTCTTGTTAAAACTTTTAAATGTTATCAATAATTAAAAAATATATACCTAAAATATCTAATTATTATTGAAAACAACATTAGATTCAAGTTTTTTAAGGTTTTTGGGTGAGAAAATTATAAATTCTTCATTCAAAAAATATGAATATTTCTTCTCCTTTTTTTAACCATTTAAATTAACATTTTTGCCATGTTTTTTGCTTATTTTACACAAAGTTGACATTTATTCCCAAAAGTAATCACTTAAAAAATATATCAAATTGTAATGTAATTAGTATTAAAATCTTCATTAGATTTACTTATTATTAAGAAATAAAATATAATTTCAATTTACTTCATCTTTATAATTTTATTGCATCTCTCAGATAGTTCGTTTTTTCTCAAAAGATTAAAGTTTGCAATGATTTATGATAGAGATCGCCTACGAAAAAAAAACCAGTGCGGATTAATTATTATTAATAATGCTTGATAGCAAATTAATCATTTAGGTTTTTGGGTGAGAAGATCATAAATTCTTCGCCATTCCAAATCCCTTCAAGGATTTGTCACGAAAATTTCAAAGTCGAGCAAAGTTTCGTTCGACGAGAGAAGAGAAGAGCGCCGCGGCGCGCGCGCGCCTACACACATATACTCGCGCAGCAAACAGTCAGAGTTTGGGCAAACTTTAATAAATTCGCCGTCAGCTTTCAAACAAAATTTAATTAATAAATATTTATACGAGTGTGTATGTAGGTGGTACCTATATATGTGTCGGCATTCAAAATTCGCAAACGAAACAAACCGGTAGGCGGCGGCGGTTCGGCGTTTTTCTCATCATTTCATTCGAATTGAAATTTATTCCCCGAGCGTCGTCCTCAGCGCATTTATTTATTATCTATTTACTTTCGACAAACGTTTTTGTGCAATGCTACACATAATTGATAAAACTTGTTGATTGTTTATACATTATTTCCGGTGGATAAATGAGGAAAAGAGATCACTTTTTCCCCCTGCTGTTGTCGTTTGATAAGGACGTATATTGTGGAAAAAGTTTGCCGCTGATAGCGCAAATGATTATTTTCACGGTCGGATTTATCCTAATTAATGAAAAAGCTCATTTATTTACACTTTTACACACACATTTTCTGCTTTACGTCCAATTTTGCAGTTGAAAAGTACATTCAGGAAAAACTATCCGGCACGATTCTTTATATTGAATTCAGGTTGGGTACATTTTATTTACAAAGTTATTAATCAAAAGAGATAGAAACTTTATCAGCTTGTTTGTATTTAAAATGTTGATTTCTTTGCTTGGGAAGAAATTTTAGAGACTAGAAATCATATTGAACTCGTGAAAAAGTTGTAAACTCTGTGTGTGTTTGAAACATTCCCATATTTCTTACAAGAACATCAAAAGATAGTTATAATTTTGAGAATGTATTAACATTTCAATACGGTGTTAGACATTTTTCCAAGAACTTGTGATATAAATAGAAGAAAATTAATATTTTTTGTATCTAAAATAATTACGTAAATAGGAATTTTAACATTCTTTGAAAAACTTCTGAAAAGCTGTATAAAGTTTAGATATCTTTTGAGGTAAATTATTTTTTTCTTTTCTTAGAAATCACTAGGCCATTTTATAATAAAATATTTCAATATTATGAATATAAAGTAACATTTAGATTCGTACTATCTCATTTATTATCAATTCATGACGGTTATATACAGTTTTATTTCGATAGACGCATATAGAGCACATATCAATAATAATATTCGCATTTAGGAGTAATTGTTTGTGGATGTTACAAAATTTGTTATATTGTGAATACCACCAAAACCACAAAAAAAAATTATGACTAGATGACTAGATAATGATGGACAACTACAATACGCATGATACTCTTTGTGTAGATTTGATACATTTAGTCACATCTATTCAATTGTATGTTATTTATATGAATTAATAAAATACAAAGGTTTTGAATCAGGTAAAATTTTTTCACAACAATAGATGCAAAATTCCAGATGAGGTATATGTATTGCAATATTGAGAATAAAATTATCAAAAATTCTGCACAACTGCCTGTTCTGGTTGCATGACAACACAGCTGGTCGCATTCTGATAGTTGTTGTTAATTAATATCCAAAGTATTATTAACGAATATAGGTACATACGGGTGCAATTAAAGTCAATATGCATTTATTTCCTATATTTTAAAATATTTTATACTTCTTCACTATTAAAAATTTAATTTCAAAAATTTCATGTTTATCTTACACCTATGTGTCGAATTTTTTCCTAAAAGCGAATTAAACAAGTTCCTCCTAAGTGCAATGGAATAGTAAATATAGCAATGTCTTTATCATTGATAATTTTCACTTGATTTTAATGAAAACCCGCTCATTATCGAAATAACTTTAAGTTTCTAAAAATTAGTTGCTTATAATTGTGTGATAAGAAATATACCTATTTAAGTAACTTAACAATTTAACAACAAAGTGCATAATATGTTGTATAAAACTCGTGTAAGTCGTACTTACGATAGAAGATGTTTACAAAAATTACGATTCTTTGTCTTCTATTAAAGTTTTAAAATATTTTTTGCGTTTTCTTAAAAAAATAATTAAGTTACATATTTGATAAATACATTAACATTATTAATACTTTTTCTCATGATACCAAAGAGAATTTATTAATTAGCAAATGGTTGATTGAACGCACAATTTCAGTGCCGCAGCAGCCAAAATAGCTCGGCACGTTTGCGACTTTTTTCGGCGGAATGAAGACGCACGCCGTATCAAAGGGGGTTGGTAGGTTTGCCGTAATAGGCAATACGCCTAGGTGGTAGTAGGTCAATCGATACCTACCGATGGAATCATGTATACACACACACATACATCCATACACAGGGAGTGAGTTCAACTAAATGGCAAATCCTTTTAGTTTACACCTTACTGAGCTTTTTTCACCTCTCTCTCCGCGCCCGCAAACCGAACACCGCTCGCCTTTTTTCCCATCTTCTTTTTGTACTCATCTTACGGACCAGTAATAACAAACTAATTCAATTATTAATTAACCCCTTTGTAACAATACACGCACATATCTATAAAAAAACATAGCAACAGCGTTTGATCATCAGCACTTCCAAAAAAAAAGTCTCGCTCATAAGTTCATTAAAATAGTTTAATGGATTAATAAACTCCTACACAGGAAAGCAACAATAGAATATGACACTTTTACACATCATAAAAGAATATCTGAGAAAGTTGATGCATTTTTACCTAAAATAGAAAAAGATTGGTATAAATTTTGCAATCATCACTACCACACGTTGTTCAGGCTAATTCTCAAGCCAACGGTTTCGTTAAAAACTTATCGAGTACATTTATCACCGAAAACAAAAAAAAAACGAGAAACAGAAAAGAAAATGGTTCCGCTTCGCCTCCTTTCTTCTTTTTGCGGAAAGTCAAACAAGTCGATTAAATGTTAATGTGGAGTGCAATTGCAACAACGTTGTAATTTATTGGAAATTATTATTAGCGGCAAAGAGGCATTGGAAAAGTACGTGACCGGTGTACGTTCGCCGGCAATAAATCTTGCCGAGGCTCATAAAAACTTTTCGGAAGTGTATAAGCGGCTTTTGTTTCAAAAAGTGGCCACTTAATGTTTGTGTGTGTGTATGTGTGTGTGTATGCGAGCGTTGAAACTTCTCGCACCCAAACAGGCAAACATTCTTGTGTGAAGAGCAAAATTCTGCAGATTTTTTTATTGTATAAGATAAAAGGTATAAGACTTGCAGAAATCCGTCATCCCGTGCATAAACATTTTATAGACTACTAAGTGATTGGATTTATGGAAAGCAAATTCGGACGCAAGACCTTTGTAAATTCAGAACTTCACATGACAGAGCCACATTAAAAGAATACCATTTAGGTAGAATTAGAGATATACCAACCAGCGTGACACAAACCCCAAAAACTTTTCAGTTGGAAAAATGTGTAGATAGCCGAGGAGAACTTTAAAGCATTTTGGGATTTTATAAAAAAAAATATTTTAAAAAGGGCTTATATACAAGTGTCTTTATGTACCTTTGTGGAAGTATGCCGGATAACTAAGCAGTAGAAGTAACAAGAGTCATGGCAAGTAGTTGTCAATTTTTCCAGTTCCACCAGTTTGTATTAACATGTCTCTATATACTTTTGGCATTTCCCATCAAAATATTTATAGATTTCTATCAAAATTGTTTAAAAACTGAAAAAGAAAGCAGTTATTCTCGATTTTCATCAATTGTGTTGAAACTTGGTAAAGAATTTGATGAAATGCCTAAAGATTCTAGAAAACTCGGAAGGAAAACGTCCAAAATTTCTCCCACATGCAAAGGAAAAATCCTATACAAAATTTATTATAATATTTAAGAAACTCGAGAAGGCTCTGAAAAGGTAGAGGTTACATTTTCTATGTATATCTTCACAATAATTTTGAATTAGACATTCAATAAGCAACGTAAACTTCACATTAACAAATAGAAACGAATCGTATAACATTTACAATTTTTGATTAAGCAGAAAACAATCTTGTACGATGATTTATCTTTTCCGCTTTTTTATATTAACGCCAAAGGGCAAGAAAAAGCTTTACAAAAAGTTTGTTGCGCCGTCCAACAAACATACGGCAGCAAATTTTCTTGGCGCAAACAAACAAAAAAAGCATGGGGAGAAATATATGTTTCAACAAATACGTAAAATAATAAAACATGATTTTTCCATGTGAAGCAAATAGCAAAAAAAGAAACAGCGACAACCTTTCGGTTGCAGACGCACACTTAACACATTGCAAGCCGGTCACGTATTATTACGTTTTTTGCCGATTGTTGCTTGAGCGCCGGTCACGTATTATTACGTTTTTTGCCGATTGTTGCTTGAGCGCCGGTCCCGTACTAATACGTTATCTGAGGATTGATACATGAGCGCCAACGTACTATTTTGTTTATTTTAAATTGCAAAACGTTTAAACGTAAATTACAGGAAATTAACTATTTATCACAATGTGCAATTTAAGATGCTGAATCGAATGTTTGTCTTCGAATTACAAATTTGTATATGTATTAGCAGTTATCGTTTTATTTCTGACTTTCCTAAAAAAACGATATCACGTATGTTGATATGAATTCTTCTATATAAGCCTGTACTCTTGGGTTTACGCACATTCATAAGATTTATTCTTGAGAGTTTTATTCAATATATTTCAAAGTGTTTATATCTTTTTAAAAATGAGTGAATTTATTGAACCTGATTGTGGTGAAATCGTCGCTGACGCGTTATCAGAAGTTTCATGTAACAGTGATATTGAAAGTGAACTTTTCGAAGAGACCGATGATGAACACCCTCAAACTATCAATCGCAGAGATATTAGTTCCAATTCAGAAACAAGTTCTGATGAAGAAGCAGAAGAATGGTCCTCAAGTGACAATCCTCCTGTACTGGAAGATTTTTTGGGTCGTCCTGGTCTGAATGTAGCTGACGTAGTTGAGTCTGCCATCGATGCAGTAAAGCTATTTATAGGCGACGATTTTTTTTCATATTTGGTTACCGAATCCAATAGGTATCATAATCAAAATATTGAGCGACTAAGAACGCATAGCAAAAGTGCCAAATGGAAAGATATTACAATTCCAGAAATGAAGAAATTTTTAGGTCTAGTCATTTTGATGGGACAAGTCCGTAAGGATTGTATAGACGATTATTGGTCAACTGATCCTCTCTTAGAAACGCCGTTTTTTTCGAAGACTATGACAAGGAATAGATTTCGACAAATTTGGGGAGCTTGGCACTTTAACAATAATGAAGATATAATTGATCATTCTGATCGATTGTTTAAAGTCAGGCCTGTCTTGAATTATTTTGTCAAAAAATTTATAAATATTTACAAACCAAAGCAGCAACTGTCATTAGACGAGGGCATAATACCGTGGAGAGGACGATTGTATTTTAGAGTTTATAATGCTGGAAAAATAATAAAATACGGTTTACTCGTACGAATGTTGGCAGAAAGCGATACGGGCTATATTTGCAATTTTGAAATTTATGCGGCTCAAGGATTCCGATTGATTGAAACGATACAATTACTAGTTTCTCCATTTACTGATTTGTACCACCATTTATATATGGACAACTATTATAACAGCGTTGATAATACAGAGGACCTTTTACAAAAAAAAATTCGTGTTTGTGGAACCATCCGAAAGAATAGAGGTTTACCAGAGTGCCTAAAAAAAACAAATTTAAAAAGAGGTGAAACAATCTTTCGTCGAAGGAAAGACATATTATTACAAGTTTGGCAATCTAAAAAAGAAGTTAGCCTTATCAGTACTATTCATTCGGCAGAAATGAAGGAAAGCCATAATGTTGACCGTACAACACGTCAAAATATCATAAAACCGAACGCTTTGATCGATTATAATAAGTTTATGAAAGGGGTCGATCGTGCCGATCAGTATTTATCATATTACCGCATCTTGCGCAAAACTGTAAAGTGGACGAAACGCGTAGCCATGTATATGATAAATTGTGCACTTTTTAATTCATTCGTAGTATACAATTCCACAAAGACGATAAAAATTAAATATAAAAAATTTTTATATGACGTCGCATTGGAATGGGTAACTGACCAGTTACCAGAAACTAACCTTCCAGATTTAGGGCCTTCCACATCTGGCACACAAAGGGCATCCAAATATGACCCTCCTGGAAGATTATCGATGGATATGCGTAAACATATTTTAGAGAAAATGGTTGCTACTGGGAAGAAGAAAAATCCGCAAAAACAATGTCGTGTGTGTGCAGTGAAAAAAGTGCGGAGTGAAACATCTTTCATATGCAAGTTTTGCCGCGTACCACTCCATAAAGGAAAATGCTTTGAACGTTATCATACTGTAAAACATTATTAGCTTTATGATTGTTTTTTTTATTTTATTTTATTTTTTATGATATTACTATATGCTACTATTTCAATTTGATTTTTCATATTTACGATGCCATTATAAATTTATCCACTAAACATATAGTTTTTGTTCACAAAAATCTTATGATTGTTATTTATATATTTCTATTTAAATATTTGTTTATATATTTCAATATAAAATACGAAAAGTTGGTTAAAAAATTAAATAATTTTCGATCTATTGAGATTTAACTGAATACTAACACATTGCAAGCCGGTACATTTTGCAGCGGTATTGTACCTGTGCCGGCGTTTTGCGCGTAGTATTCAGTTAACCAATTTTTTAAACAACTTTTCGTATTTTATATTGAAATATATAAACTTATATTTAAATAGAAATATATAAAAAACAATCATTGCAATTATAAATAAACAAAATAGTACGTGACCGGCGCTCAAGTATCAATCGTCAAAAAACGTAATAGTACGTGACCGGCTTGCAATGTGCTAACTTTACGCGCAAAAAGCCGGCTGCAGGTACAATACCGCTGCAAAATGTACCGGCTTGCAATGTGTTAATTAGTACACGCTTGCTTCAACCGTTTACTGAAAAAATTATGAAATGTTGAAATGCGATTAACGGCGCACAAAAAGCGACGCAAAATGTTTAATAAAATAAAAATCGAATCCGTTTTTTTTTGTTGCGCTTCTTATATCATCATCATGAATAATCCTTGAGTGGATTATGTTATACTCGATTCGTATTTTATTAATATTTTCATTCCATCATTTTTACCCGACTTGAAACGATATTGAATATTAGTGTAGCAGCGCATTTTATACATATGTATCGAATCAAATAATACGAAAGGAGAAAGAAAAACGTATAGGCGGGACTGCTTAGTTAAATTCGATTCAATTCATATTTTCAGATATTAAGTTATAATTAGATTGCAATGTCGCTTCATTGACATTTTTATTAAGTGTATCGACGCTGATTTGCTTTTTTAAATGCACAGTCAAAGAAAGTTATAAAATGAGCATTTTAAAACTTATTTTTAGCTTTAAATTTCGTGTTTGAATGAATGTCTGGGTATACTTTTTTATATTTTTTTAGCAGCAATGGAATGATTTCTAAATAGCCATCTAACAAAAAAAGAAAATTTATCTTTTCTTTGTGGTATATTAAATACTTAAATTATGTTCAACAAACTTATAAAAATATCCAAGTAATTAACTAGAAAAAATGTAAAATATTTTTAAAACGTGAAAAAAGATGGTATTTTTAATTATTTGCGGCATTTTAATTTTTTTCTTAAAAGTTCATTCAACATTTCATTTTATGTATTTTGTTAATTTGTATCATTAATATGTATGAATTAGTACAACAATTATTAACGATTATCTTTTATATTTTCTATGATAGTATCTTGAATATTTTAGGTCTAATAAAATATTGCTATATAACAAAATAATTTTATTTTGACCATATTTAACACAGGTGCATGGAAATCTGCTACTAATTTCTAGCTCCCTAAGCAATTTAATAAATTAGAAAGAAACACAAATTGGTATATATATGACAAATTACTTTGGGATCAGCCAATCAACGATTTGGGATTATTTTAGAATTATGTGCTGTATCTAAGATTAGGTACACCGACATGTTTCTTCATTGACATAGGCATCTAAAGTTGTTGAATTTTATTTAATTTGCACATAGATATTTAGTATTTCTCTAGATATTATCCGCATTAACTCGCATCAGTTGCATTAGCTAGAAAATAGTTAAAGGATTAAACTCAAATTTTAAGGCAATTCTTATCGGTGTAAAAAATCCGGCCACTTTTATTAAGTAGTTGCTATGAGGGTAAAATTGAAGTTTCGCGCATATTTTTTATATAAAATTACACAAAATTTCATTGTGTAACCCATCTGAAAATCTGTATCGTTAAACATTTTGTAGAAATTTTGATATAATAAAAGTTTTCAAGTCTAAATAAACAAATCAATCTAATTATTGCATTATTATAAGTACAGTGGAACCACGATTAACAGAACCTTGCATCTAACACCATGATCACACAATGAAACAGACCCGTAACATACACTCCTCTATATACCTCAATAGACACCTCTATTAAGCGACAAGTTTTCACGCAACGAACGACGTATAATCGAGGGACCACTCTATTTATTTAGAACTTCAAATTACTAGATATTAACATTTTTAAAGTTAATGTATGTATTTCTATTTGTCTTTTAGAGTTCATTTACTATGTTTTATGTATTTTATACTCAAATATTTTTTAAATACGTCTTTTATTAAATTGCACATTAAAAAAACTCTTGCCTAACAAAATATCTAGGGGTTAAACAAGTTTGTGGCACAAATATTCTATGCTTTTTGATATTTGAACATTTTAAAAATAATTTTAAACATATTGTTACGATAATTTCAAAAACTATTTAACTGTTTCATTTAAATTGCAAGTACAATCGTAAATCTCATAATGCAGCTTCTGCGAATTTGTATCAATTTTTGACGTTGTGTTATGGACCTAATCATGTTCAATTAATGTTAATAACGAGTGAATCTAA
>JARJDW010013803.1:0-12135 GCA_030264715.1 Adinopsis sp. GC000173
CAACCGCATAATGTAGACGCGCATCGAGCGCATTTTTTTACTGCTGCTTCTCCATGCCATTCATTCATTCCATCGCAATCAAATTTAATGAAGAAAAGTTTGGCGCGTTCGTGTTGTGTGTGTGTGTGTGTGTTGTTGCGAATTGCGCTCCACACACTACTCCGTCGTTCGCACTGCAACTTGATGGATCTCGCCGGTCGTTTTGAGGTTAGGTTTCGCAAGTGTAATGCGATGATAATGCGGCGATGATGATGCGTCGACAAGTATCTTTCCACATTGTTGTTGTTGTTGCGTTTTTTTCTGTGTATTTCGCAGGGCGGCGTAATGAATATTTTAGCCGTTCTCATGCAGGAGTAAAACCCAGATTCCCTGGAGTTTAGTCTACATTGATCCGAGGCGAAACGAACAAGCTGGAGGAGAGTGTATATACCCCGGTTTGGCGGCTCCTCGCACCAAAAACGCATTTATTAACTTTGTATTTAAACTAACATTGGAAAACGAACTTTTCTAATTGCCTTCCATATACTATATACGTTTCGCCACTACTATTATAAACACTTGAGCTTTCTTTTGCGCTCTGCGTTTTCGGGCTATGGTGGCTTATTAATAATTTACGCATTTACTAATTGAAAATAAAGTACCCACTTCAAATGCAAACTTTTCTTGTTTTTTTCTGCTTTCCCTTCCCTTCTCCAAGCAACGTCCGTTTTCCAAATTGAAAAGTTCTAATTATACGTTTTAATATTAGAAATCGCAAAGTGTGGGTGTTTCTTGGGATTGAAGCAGAATTGAAATATGGCCACTCTTGCAGACAGTACATTATTTCATTGTAATATTGAGGATTAATTACTAATTAAAAACATTTCATTTCTTAGAATGTATCTTGGTAAACACCGTTAAATCATATAAATAATCTGTTTACGTGTCTCCCCTTTTATTTTGCTTATTTATTGAAGGTAAAATGTAGTTAAGTAAAAAGGCTTTGACAGGTAAAGTACCAAATTACCAACCTTTGATTTTAAAAGTTCTCAGATTACTTGCGTACGTGGTTGCATATATCTAAGTTGAGAATTGAACCGGTTTAACCTATTATCAATGATAATATCATTGCTTCTCATAAACATAGTAGATTATGATTCGCAAATGAACTGATTTTGTAGCTATATTTTACGTTTAGCGAACTTTTCATTTTGACGTTTCTTAGAATTTTATGGTTGGTGATACTGATTATGCTGATTTAAGTAATAAAGTTACTTCTCAGTAATATTTACTTGTCATTTGGGTTATTAAGTATGAAACGTTTAATTTTCCTTCAATATTTTGCAAAAATAATTCGTCCACATGAAAAATATTATACGTCATTTGGCAGGCAAGTATCATAAACTTTTGCTCTGTTCGCCACCCCCTAAGGCCGCCACTGATTCTATGTTTTAATATTAGTAATCGCAGAGTGTGGGTGTTTTTCTTAGGATTGAAGCGGAATTGAAATTTCATAGAATTTTAATCTAGCAGCAACAGCAGTAACAAACAATGGCAATTTATTTGCAATAAAGTAAACATTTGTAATCAGGTTGAAAATTAAACAAAAATAGACCGGGGTGGCCACAATGTAACTATTCGTACTTTTACATGCTAATTGAAATTGCTTTGCAAGTGTAATTTATTATTATACAATTATTTGTGTTTGTTTAGTTGCTTTGCGTAAGTTTTTAATTAACTTCATGTGTATATATACGTTTTTGTTGTTGGCTTATGTGTTTAAATGACGTTCATAAATGAATTATTGTTGTTGAACTTTACTAAAATATATATCTAATTCATTCATTCATTTAAAATACAGATAATTAAACAACATTTTATTACATAAATTTATAATAATTAATAATTACTGATAATTAATAATTTAGAGGAGTCATGGTTATTTACTACCTACATAATTGATAAATATTTGCGAAAAAAAAAACAGGTGATTTACCAAATCAAATTTTAATTAGCAACAAGTTTAAAATATGTATGTATGCAAAAAGGACTGAATAAATGTATTAAAAAGCAGAATAATTAATGAAGTATTTTTATCCTCAAATTAGCAAATATAGAAACTGTGTCACATAAAAAAGTGAATTTAGCGTGGTTTTAAATGGTTGATAAGTTTGCAATTAATATTATTTACGCCTATTATTTTACATATTTTAAATCCGTGCTTCTCAAACTAATCTATAATCATGACACATTCTTATTAATTACATATTAGGTTGATGCATAATTATTGCGACTTTTTTTCGTGGCATTGTTTCCTTATAAAAATTGGTGTTTTGTTTATTATTTTTTCATAAAAGTAGTCTTCTCTCTTTCAGAAACAAAAATGCGTACCGAAAATCACCTTCATATTCGCCATATTATACTCTGCCTCTGTGAGCAAGGTGTGCCTGATCGTGGAAATCCGATGGCCAACCTCTTCCTTCTGCATCTGCAAGATTTGTGTCGTCCATTTTGAACCTCTTGAACCATCTATTAACTTGAATTTTGCTGATTGTTCCCTCGCCGAAAAGTTTTTTGAGATCGCGAAATGACTCTGCCGCCTTCCAACCTTTCTCAAAGTGGTAAAGCGTAGTGCAGCGAATATGAATATGATTTTCGGTACGCATTTTTGTTTGTGAAAGAGAGAAGATTGTTTTTATGAAAAAATAATAAACAAAACGCCAATTTTTATAAGAAAACAATGGCGCGAAAAAAGCCGCAATAATTATGCACCAACCTAATATATTTGTTACCTTTATATTTGTTGTAGAACGATGAAATAGAAACAACACTCTGTTTCTAGTATTCCAAAACATAATGTGATTATTTTGTTTATAGATTATGGATCATACCTCTCTTACAATATGAATAAATTCATACGAGATTAATTATATGCTTATTAATACTAGTACTCTCACTTGTCTAGTTCTTCATCTTGAAGATGTCTCTTAATGGTATGTCGTATTAAGTAACACAAACATACTTACACGCATACTTTAATTTATCATTAATTATCCGCATTTCACTTGACACCTCGTATAATACTTAATGAAATATTAAATAAAATAAACAGATAAGATCGCTACTAGCTATTTCATTACGTGTTGTTATATAGTGTGTTGTGTGAAGTGAGCATTGAAATATTTTTCAATAAAGAAGAGTAATCGCGTTTTTATTAAAACACACTTTGGTTTCTTTTATTCAAAAATTACGACTATTAATTATTATCATCACACAGTAGCAATTATAGTATTTAATACTCTCAAGTGCGTTACCATCTAATTATTTTACTTAATTCAAAATGCCAACTGGTATAAAAATAGTAACAATCAATATGTTAATTAACTAAATAGCGACACATCTGTATTAGGAAATAATGTGGTGTATACAATACTATCCATCTATGCAATAATTTATTAAGTGACCTTTAAATATTTTAGTCTTTATGTGACTGCTAAGTTACCAATATGTGGTGGCCCAACTTGTCGGTTGATAGAAGGAAAGTGAAAAATAAAAACGTAATAATACATGGAATGGAGTGAGGAGCACCGTAATAGCAAATTATAGAAGTCCAAGTACCAGTCCGGATGGTTCTTCCTTAAGTGATGTTAAAAAGTATATGAAAAGTATGTAGCAATAACAAATCATTACAAACCTAACCTCAAACTACCAAAAATTGTTTTTGACGCAAGAGGAAAGTATAGTTTAATATGATAATACTGCCGCCCTTAAAGAAAAGGCAGTAACTTCATTTTTTTATAGTTTTTAGTTAATTAATCTATTTGGTTTGTTATGAGTTTAGGAACTGCCTTGCAATCTTAGAAAGAAGAAAAATCGTTGCTATAACAATAGATACACCCGGTACCACAAGCGAATAAATAAAGCCAACGCATATCTAGTAATTAATTAGTAGTATGCCTTATTTCAATGGTACAACGCCAACTACGTCTTTCTAAGTACAGATTTACGCATATTCCATAAGGTGGTAAATTTGAAAAAGCGATCGGATTCTTGTGGTCGCGGGTGGATGTCATACATAAATTTTGCAGTTTATACATTTATCTGCAGTATAACCTTGCACTTAAATCTACGTTTTCTCTCTCACCTGAGTGAAATTTCCGTCTTTTAAGCTAGGATGGCAGAATACTTAAGGCGCTTGTGCAAAAATCTAAAAAAAAATGGGTAAATTTTAACGCCGTGTTTATCACTTTGTAAACCATTTTTTTAATCTAGTAACTTTCAAAGTCGTAAAATGTAGTTAATTGACACTATTCAATAGTAAGCTCTTCAATTGATTTAATTTAATAGATATGATATATTATAGGTACAAAATTGAAGCACAGGTACAATATTTATATATTTATTTTTTTATAGTCAATATGAACAATAAAAAAACTATGTCAAAAATTTATAGTCTGTTAATATTAATCTAATCAATACAATGTAACTTAATTAATTCAATCAATCAAAACGCTTAATTAAAATATTTAAGAAGCGACAATTTCCCACTACTACACTGAGAAAAAATTTAATAAATACTTTAGTGTTTTAGATCCTAAACTAAAACGCTATAAACGTAACGTTAACAATGAGTTTTTAAGGTTCACAATTTCTTAGCGCAGCGCATATTGTGTATGTTGTAGTTGCATTACTGCTACACAAGTATAAAAAACGGAATAATAAACTTGTTATACAAAAGAAACGCGCGCCGCGCTCAAGCAGCTAGCTCATCGAAATAAATCTGGTGTGCAAAATTATACTATTGCTACTAGCTATGCACACTAAAAATAACGAAAAACGAATTAAACTTTTATGTAATGATGAAATTCCAGGCACAATGCACATACACACACATACACATAAAATTAATTGTTTCAAATCAATAAATAATTTGAAATCATTTCCTCCAAAATAGCCATGGCATGCAATTTTCAAAACATCAACATTTCTCGCCCCGCGAGAATTGAAATTGAATAATTACAAGCGTCAAAGTGGTGCAACTTTAATTTAATTTCCATTCTTATTTTACGAATGCATAAATGTAAATATTGTTTATTAATAGTATTTTTACATCGAATCGATTTTTGCTTTTAAAAATAGATAATATTTTATTCATTGCAATTTAATGGTCCGTCGCCATTTCGAAAATTAATTTATTATTAAATCAATTTCTAGATAGGTGCGAGCACGTCAAAATCGTTTAGGTTTTTTTTCACCACGAGCACGATGGAATCCAATCAAAATCAATAAAAAGTTAAAGTTTGAAACTCGGCCAAGTCAATTTTTGCAAAAATAGTTAAAAAAAAATTTACGGTTATAATTCATCATTATAAGTAGTTCTAAAAACGTTAAACATTTCATATTTTTTCTTTATTTCGATATACTACAAATAACAGATATTATTTACTAAAACGTTAACTTTATTATGATAAACATAACCTATAAACTATTGCACTTAAACGTCATTTAGTCAGCTGTGTAGTATTTAGTATCTTCCAGTAGTAGGCAGTAGTTGCAGCACTAATTCGAGTAGAATAATGAAATTTTTAAAACTACTTTAATAGACAAGTTATTCTATTAACATAAATTTCTTCTCTATATACATATATGTATGAGTGTGTAGGTGTCCGGATTCTCGGCATCGTCTTCATGACAATTTTGTTTATGTCGTCGTCATGATAATGTATTTATTCCGATCAGATGGGTTTGTTTATGTTGTATATGCAACTTCATACACACATTACATTTTATGTGATTCCATGAGATGTCATTCAAATTAGCGTGCCCTCTTTGAGCGTGCCAATTAAATTTAAAAAATCGATCATGATTGCGTAAGTTTGATTTAATTAGTTATTAAACGAATGTTTCTAATTTCCGATATTGTTTAATTCATAATAAAATCAAAAGCAACGATCTATTTAAACACTTTAGTGAGTATGAGTTATTTTAGGTTGAAATTTTCCAACACGAACATCAAGGGCGTAAATTAGTTACTTAGTCTGTATAAATATCACTCCCTAAAAACATGCCTAACTTTCCCTTGCTTACAAAACAGGCCTAAGAATTTCTGTTGCATGCAACGGGCTGCTTCTGGTTTACCTATATAATTTAAAATGTCCCTATTTTTTAATTTTTATATTATGTTGTTATGATATTAATGTATGATCGCCATTGTAAAATTATACTCCTAAAATCTATTATTAAATCAATTTCTAGGTAAATAAAAATATCCACATCAAAATCGCTTAGTTTTTTCGAAACACATCTGCATCTAATAAAAATCAATAAACTTTAAATTTTTGAAACTTGGCCAAGTTGCATTGCTAAAAATCTGCGCACATTTTTTGCTCTTTAGGAAAAATTAAGCGTACTATATAGATATAGATTAATTAAAACCTTTAAATTTGAGTTAAGAAAATGAGACAATGTGGAAAAATGTTGGGAGCGCGAGTTTAAACTAACCTGCACAGTTTCTAATCTGGCACGAAAAGATTTCTAACTTTTAATGAGTTTTTGCGAAAAGCCTTAAACTAAATAGATTATTATTTAATCTTATTTCGTTTTAAAACGAAAATCATTTTTTTGCTGTTTTTTTTTAATTCCACACTAGCTCTTATTGATCTTTCTAAGCAGGAATAGGAACGCCAAAAAATGAAATCCTAGAAATAACATAAACATTGCGAAAAGATCTCGATTCAAATTTCCTTCCTCGAAGCTGTATTTTTCTAAAACTTGCGATCCTCTCCGCAGGCATGGCAAATCTGGATTAGGATTCTCACAAGCTACACCACAGAGAAGAGAAAAAAATTAATAAAAAGGAAACTTGTATATAAATAACTTTCAAACACAATATATATAGGTATATATAAATATATGACAAAACGAAAATTTAACCTACATTACCAAGGAAAATCAATACTTTTAATAAACTTAATCACAATCATGTCATTTACATTTTACGGCTAATTATAGATTTTCTATTACTATATATAAACTTTAAATCGTCGCTAAAATTATATTCCCTCGAAATGAATTGCGTTTTTATTTTATTATTTTATTCGCTCTGCAAATTTATGGCAGATAATATTTTGTTCGGCGAATAAAATTAAAACCACATAATTTTCAAATTCAAAACTCGCAAACAAACACACATAGACTGAAAGTTTTCGGTGGTGGTGGCTTAAAATAATTCACAACAAACACTAATAAATAGTTAAATTAATTTGATATTATTTGGAGTAGATATTTAGCTGTCGTCTAGAATTTATTTGGTATATAACGTTAATTTATTAGTGAAATTTGTGCACAAAACCAAAAAATAAACTAGGAGAATTTATAAAATTTTCTTTAAAGGGGGAAAATAATATTTAATTTAAAAGTAATCCATTTGTTACTAATCGTTTATACATTGTTAATGATGACTTCCCAATAAACATGTTTTATAACGGTTTTATAGCATTCTAGAAGATCAAAATCAAAATATTAGTTTTATAATTTGATTATTAAAGAAATGCAATAAAACTAATAATAGTCTTAATCGGTGGCTTATTTAGGGGAAAGTTGGTTAATGCCGCGACCTGGTCTATCTTAAAAATTATTAGATCTAGAGATCAGAAAAACGCATCAGTACCTTGCAAACATTGTGTGAGCTAACATAATGCAAAATAACGGCACTTCCTCAACAAATAAATTAGCAACCCTTGCATATAATATTTCGTGTTTTCTGTTGTAACTGAAATGCGCATCAAAATTAAAGCTAAATTATTTCTATATATAGATAATATACAAAGAGGCATTCTGTTGTACATTGCTGAATATTTTAAGATATAATTTACACTAGATTGTCTTTCACATCTTCTTGAAATAAAATTTGTGCAACGGGGTAATGACGTTCCTAGCTTAATTTGATATGAATTTGGAAAAGGCAACGAATGGTGGTTTAGATTTGAATTATGTTCGAGATGATCCATACGGAATGCAGTTTATAGAACATCTCTGATGATTACAAATGTAGCTTTTTATCTAATTTATTTGTTAGATCGCAATTACCCTGTTTTGATAAAATATGTAGATATAATTAAGTTTTTAATTTCGAATTTTGATTTTATTTAAATTTATCCGCAGTTGCCCTATATGTGTAATAACAACAAACAATTTTTAAATTTGCATTTCATTAAAATGTCGAGCTTATATATACATATATATATATATATTTTATTCCTTGTGGGCCAATTAATCCCAACATGACTTCAAAACAACATTATTAACTTGCAACAGTACTCCAAATTTCATTATGATATCATTTCCAGGTTTGAACATTTATATCAAATTAATCAAACAAAGATTACCTACGCTTTGATTAACCAAATTTGGTTGCAAATCAAATTACATTAAAACGCACGTTCACTTTATTTTAACAGATCGAAAATGAGCGGCTTATTAATTGAAACCGGCTAAACTAATCATTAAAATTGGAACGGTGGAATTAATATTGTAATAATCGTTAAGAAACTTAACTCGTTCTCAAGTTTTTAGGTAGGTATATTTTTAAACCTGCAAAAATGTTTTTTTTTCGAGGAATGAAATAACAAAACGTTTTAATTTTTATAACTTTTCTATTAATATAGCCAGTATTTCATTTCTAGTAGAATTTTTAAAAAGGAAAAAAACTCAAGAGTGTCGTAAAATATTCCTAATTAAGCTACATTGTCCGATTTAGTCAATAAACTTCTTCAATTCGTCGTTAAATATACTGTAAATTGCATTCCGTACATAATTCATCTCTGAACCATCATTTGTTGCCTTTTCCAAATTGATGTCAAATTAAGCTAGGAGCGGCATTACCCTGTTGGGCAAATTTTATTTCAACAAAACGTGAAAAGCAATCTAGTGCAAATTATATTTTAAAATATTCAGTAATGCACGGCACAATTCCCTTTGTATATATATTATCAGATCCAGAAATAATTATTATATATAGAAATAATTTGGCTTTAATTTTGATGCGCATTTCAGTTATAACAGAAAACACGAAATATTATATGCAAGGGTTGGTAATTAATTTGTTAAGGAACTGTGGTCATTTTGCATTAGGTTAACTTAGACAATGTTTCCAAGGTACTGATGCGTTTTTCTGAACTCTACACTTAATAATTCTTAAGATAGACCTGGTTGCGGCGTTACCTAGTAGTCACCATTACCCAGCTGACCTCTAAATTAATATCTTGGTAATTAAAAAATACATGACTTGATGTATTTAGGGGAATTAATTATAAATTGTGTTAATGAAATAATCGATTTGAATTACGACTGAAAATAGGATTAGGTATCTATATAGCAGCTATTTAATAAATATTTAATCCGTTCAATTCTTAATTTGTTTTCATGAAAACGTGGAAACATTATATTGCAACCGATACGCGCTTCACTGAAAGTTGCAGCGCAAAACCTTGATTTTTCTCTCGCCGAAAGAGATTATTGCTTATAAGCCGACCGCAATTGTTGTTTCGGATTTGCTGTGGGGAAAACTCTTTTCACAAACTTACTTATATTATCAACGCGCGACCATTGGACAATGGACAGCGATTCCATGCCGTACATCAGCCATGAGAAATACTTCGTCCATGCGATGTGCGCGCCGAGCGAACTGCAAAAAATATTAATGCGAATTTAACGATTACATTGAGAGAGAACATTTTTTTTTCGTTTGCGTTCTTCGAAACGCGTGCGAAAAAAGCGATCGAGCGCTTACGTTAAGTTGGCGTAAAATCCAGATGTTATCATCAAGATGTAATCAAAAGGAATTAGCCAGAGCATTGCTGAGTGGACGGAATCGAAGGCGTTGGAAAAAAGCACACCTACGAAACAACAGAAATATAATTGTTGCGGTTCTGGTTTTTCAAGGGAGGATATACCACACGAGCAGGACACGTTCATAATCAAAGCGCCAGTTAGCGTCGAAATTGAAAAGCTGTAAAGCGTCGCCCGCATCCCACATAACCAATAAATGATGGTGACGAATAGAATTGGCTCAATTGTAACTCCCGGCATCTGGAAAAATTAATCGCACTCTCATATAATATAAAATATTCATTTGTATTTACCAACTATAACAAATCAATTTGCATGTTGCTCGTGTACCAAGTAGAGCATCTTATTCGATTTGTCAACTATAAGAGCCGATTTCATAATCATATTTAATTCTCTGTTAAAATTTAAGTCTTACATTAAAATTAAAATCAATTTCATAATGTTTTTAAGTCTCCATTAGTGTTAATTCTCCAGTAAAATAAAGAGACCAATATCGGAGACTTAAAATTTTAATAATGGGAGAAAATTAGTGTCATTTGATATAGGTTAATGTAAACAATTGTATACAGCATTGCCAAACTTGTTTTTTGTTGAAAATGTCAGATTCATTTAAGAATAAAGCATTGCCAATCTCTATATGGCTTTAACTAATGTCAGAATTATTGGTTATCAAATTGAAAAAAATTAAATTGTTATTTAATGTCGATTTGATTAGGTAATCGGCCTTAAGTTTGTTAATTTTGAAGTACTTAAGTTTCATGTTTGAACAAAATGATATTTGGGCTTGTCATCACTTATAATTTTCGGTAATTTTAAATAAAAACCCAATGACTTCGACCTCAAAAGTTATAAGTAGCTTTTTGAACCTTTGATTCTAAAGAAACACCCGGAATATGAACATTAATCGCACTCTCATAATATATAAAATATTCATTCGTATTTACCAACTATAACAAATCAATTACGTAATTATATCTTTGCGTTAATACCGCGCGCGTTGCTTTTTTTCTTGCTTCATTCCCGGCTCGAAAAATCATTTTGCATGTTTTCCATTTATGTAATTGCTGCCACTCGGCACGCAACTCTTTGTGAAACATTTTTTCCAAGCTACCGACTACCTACATATGCATTGTATCATTTTTCAGATCGATCGATGAATTTTTAACTATATCAAAAGCACACCGTTTTACACTTTAGAAATTGTACAACAATTCATATTTAATTAGCAGCGATAAATTTAATAACTTTATATCATGTAATATAAATAAAATATTTAAAAATATTTTAATGTGATCGGCTCAGATTTATATTCGAATTTATTTGCACGCTAGTCAAGTTGCCTCCGTGGCGCAATCGGCTAGCGCGTTCGGCTGTTAACCGAAAGGTTGGTGGTTCGAGCCCACCCGGGGGCGATTTTTTTTAATTTGTATAACAAATATAAAAATTATAACATACCATTGCGATAGTTTTTGCCAAATAGAATGTTGCAGGTGAATATATCCCCGCTTTATACTCGCGCAACATTAATGGTAGCTTCTCGGGAAATTCGGCAAGCACCGAATACATCGCTGGAAATGTATTCTCGCAAACAATAATGACTAGAGCGCCTTGTATCGACTGTATGCCATTCTGTGTGAGCGGCGATGTAGCGAAATAACATAATCCAACAGTTATTGCAATCGCCTGTGTGAGGAAAAATAAAGCAGAATGGGTAAAAGTTCTCCCTAATGATAGCCAAGCAAGCAAGCAAACCAACTAACAATTTTCTGAACGATCCGCAACGTTTGAACTGCTGGATTTCGTAACATATCCAACGAGAAGCGATAAATCAAATAGCAGAACTTTGTCCACCATAAGATCGGCTTGCTGGAACAAAAACGCGCGCACCAAAGAAAAAAAGAATAAAATTTAATCGTCCTTGAAGCGAATAAATTTTACTTACAACTCCTTTCTGATGTAATAGTTGGAAGGCTTGAATAAAAAACATGCTCTCAATTTCACAGAAATGTAACTTTTTAATAATTTCATTACCTCGATGGCGGTACCCATGTGGAATTCGTATTGGACGACGACATCCACCTCCTTTGCATAATCGCTCACTGCGAAATTATTACAAATCCTTTTTACAGCTTGCTTGCTTGCTTCTTCATAGCCGGAAGTTATTGCCAAAGTTCGTATAAAGAAATCGGCCGGATTATAGTTGTCCGGACATTTATAACCCATCCTGCACAATCCATTAATTAAATTCTAAATCGAGGCGCATTTAAGAACATTTAACAAAATTTACTTATCGAAAAAATCGAGCGC
>JARJDW010013811.1:0-13454 GCA_030264715.1 Adinopsis sp. GC000173
TAAAGAAATGTTAATCACCATTTACCGTCAAGTTTTTCAATTATCGCTTTCATTTCCAAAAATATAGCTTTTTTATAAATTAGAATTTTTATTAGCACATAATAGTCGGATGTTGTTGAAAGCAATCTGAAATAAGGTTGCTGCAGGAAACTTTAAAATTATAATGGCGTTTTTAGCATCATTATCTCCAGTTTAATAGATCATTGAAATTCGAGCGTTTTTGTGTGTTGGAATGGATTCATTATGTGCTTAAATTCGTTCGCCAAACAATTGATTAAATTGCAAAGTGGAGTAAAAATTGAGTGGAGCAAATGTAGTAATGAAGATTATGGCCAATTAGAATTGAAATTTTTACGTCGTGTCATTAAATGATTCGATTTTATCGAACATGCAACGAAGTGCGGCGTTTCAGTTTAATTTGCTGATGCAATGCTTTCGCCGTTTATGATTCTATAAAAATATTGAAATAATTATAAACAATAAAACTATATATCCATCCAATTATAATTGCGATCAATTAATTATTTTTTAATAGGCATATAAATAATTTCATTTAAATTCTCATTTCATTTATGGAATTCAATAAAAATATCTGAATAGTATAAGTAGTAAAAATGTCCAATTATAATTTCAAGTGCTTAATCAATTTTTAACGGTCATGTATTATATAAAATTCTAGATATAAACCTAAAATGATTATTTTTATTTTATTCATAGTGTAATAAGCATCTAAAAAAAATCGATTTTATTGATGTTAAATCATCAAACAGCTTCAACCAAATCAAAGCAAAAAAATTAAAATTTTACGCCAGGTTTTTTGTAAAGCGAGGGCCAAAACACTTAACACGTTTGGCTGACATCCAAAGCAACGATTTTTAAAAAATGCAGTGGTTAAAAATATCAACAATGGAAGCACATTGTTTCAAAAATAAAAGTAAAAAGCGTCTCGATGTTTTACATTTACATTATTACAATTTTCTCTACAATAATAAAAACCGAGAATGTTTTTGAAAAAAAAACACAATCTAATTAAATAGAAAGGCAAAATACATATATTTACTTAAATAAATAGTTCAGCGTTGTTATAATAACATATCATATCATCAAAGATGGTAATGTTAAAAAACATACATGTAACATTACTATAGTAAAAATAACAATTTATTTTAATTATATTGAAGTAATATTACAATTTTCCATGAGAATCAATATGTAAAATTTATACACATTTTCATATATCGTTTATCAATTTAAAACATTTATAAATATCATGAATATGAATGTGCGTATTATGTATCAAAATGTATTTTGTTGTTGAAAAAACATTTAAAAAAATATGAAAAAGCTCTGTGAGTATTATCGGTAAAATACCACAATATTAAAACCATTGCAAAGCCATAATCTGTTTGAAGTATTTAAACTGAAATATTGTAGTAACACTAAATCAATCATCAACACTCATTTTTATACGTATCCAACAATTATTTATTTCATTCGTTGCACCTACAACAAAAAAAAACTAAAATAAATATATATTTTACGTATATAAGTTTGTATTGCAAACCTAAATTTTTTTCGAACAATTAATTTTCTATAAATACACAAGAGCTGTCTGTCATACATTCCTTTCTACAAATTAAGATGAGAGATGCTATTTAGTATTAACCAACAATAAGAAATCTAATTCCATTTAATCTTTTATCAGTTTGAAAAGAGATGAAAATTAAATGGAAAAATTTGTTAATCTTCGACATAGGAATAACAGACAAATAATAAACATTTATAAATAATATATTATACGTTATTATTAGGTATTACGCTAAATATTACGTTCATTATATCTTATTTGTACTTACAAGTTAACATTTAAATAAACCGATAACGTTTTTAGCTACTTATAATATATGGTATACTTAAAAATATATATATACCTAAAATATGCTTTGTTAAATGTAGGATTTTGTAAATAATAATACTACATTTTTATAAATAAACATACCTACATATAGGTAGATACGTTAAGTAACTAATATAAAAATCGAATATAAATGCATTCAATATTTTATCACTTTGTAACAGATAAATAAAAATAAATGGAAAATATTTGTACTTGTAAGTAGGTATATGTTGTTCTGTTCGCAGATAAAAAATTGTTAGCAAGTCGCATAAATTTCACGAATAATAAAACTATTGTATATCTCTATAAATAGACATAATATTCAAATATGTTAAGAAATGTTGTATGTTATGTTATTTTGGACTGGAAATAAGATAATCCTATAATTATATTTAGCAAACAATTAGTTAAAATTAAATAATAATTGAGTTAAATACTAAATACAACGGAATTAATAAAAAAGATAAATGGAAAATATTTCGTAATTAAAGTAGATAAAAATACTTAGCTACTTCATATAAATAATATACAACTAGCTACGTTTATATGTGATATATAAATGCTAATGTAAATATATTAAGTATATTTAGCTAGTACACTAAATACCTATATTGAATATAGAACAAAACTTATTTGTAATACTTTTACGGAAAACCGCTATTTTTATTTTGCTGTCAAATAAAACAAAATTTAATATTTTATAAATTTGAAACAGATAACAAATAAATTAAAAAACCTGTTGTTACTCGTACACGTAAAACGATAAAAAATAATTAGTAAATAGGTATAAAAAAGAAATATTTATTATTAGATTTAATATTATTATAAACTGATAATCTTACTTTGCTATTAAATAAAATGGAATGATAATATCATATTTTATCAGTGTTACACTGCTATAGATAAACATAAACATTGTAAAGATTTGCTAATACGTGTGAGGGTTCCAGGTAAATAATCATATACATATCACAAATTTTATAGAGAAAGTAAAACTACATTAATATAAATGTTCATACTTAACATTTTAAGTAACGCCAACTCATTAAATATTTCGCCGGAAATTAGTAATAAATAAATAATTTTTCTTCTTGATAATAATCATATTAGTTTATTAAACGTAATTCAGTGACATTCGGGCTCGTTATGGCAGTTTAAACACGAAAAATGTATAAATAAATAGTAGAGAGTTGTAATAATATAGTAGAAAGACTCGTGGAAATTGTGTCATGTTTAGCGTTTGCGCCATACGTTTGGTCATATTATGAGCTGGCAGCAAGTATTTCAGACGTTTTCAGTTACTGAACCCGATAAACAACAACGCATGGTGATTTCGAACGATATAATTATTCAATCATCAATCCACAGACTAATCACAGCCCAACAACACATCAACACACAAAAAACCAAAACTTAATCTCTCATTTCGAGCGCTAAACGAAGCGAGCGTAAGCATCACAATTTTTTTATCTATCTATATTTTTTATATTATATACGTTATCTATTAAGCAAATTCGCAAACTATACGTCTAAATAAATGTGTGTCTCGTTGTGTGTTTTCTTACAAATATTCACTTGATGTGCTACTTTCTTTGCATGTTCGATGTGTATTTCGTATCGAATGATTTTATAAATAATTTTTGCGGCGTTTGCGTTACTTTGGCACACGGCCAGCTAATAAAAAAATAACCTAACATGAAAAGATTGTATTTTGTTGTTGTTGTTGTTGTTGCTGTTGTTTTTGTGTGCGCACATTAAGCGTAATTAGAGTGTGTGTGTTGTTGATGTTGTTGTTGCTGCAGCAGTTTTTTGTGTTGTCGAGGGCCGATGTTGTTGTATAATTGAATGAGGAGTTATGTGTTTTGCAGTGCGCAAAACGTCAATCTTAATTCGCTAATCTGCTGATTAAGTTACGACTGTGTTAAGATTGCGGACGTTGTAGTAGAAAAAATATGTTATTGTTGTTGTCAATGGTGGATGGCAATACGCAGAATTGTTGACTTGTTGGATATTATTGTTGAGTGTACCATATATGAAGATTTGCGGCTTTCTTTCACAACGATTTTTTATTTCTTATCATCATTTTTCACATTTCTATCGCATTTTTAGAGAAAATACATTTTTTATACAAAAGTTGGTGTTTAGTTTTGCAGTCAAATATTATAGAAAAAAATTTATATTGTTTTTTTATTGTTGCATTAAAGAAAAACATAAAATGTTTATCATTTTTATGTATAAAAAAATATAAATTTACATTTTCGTGCTATCGATAAAGTGTTCAGATTTTATATTTCAACGAAATATGTGTTATATTGATCCAAATGATTATTTATTTTATACTTTAACAAACCGTAACATAATTAATCAATTAATAAAATGTTTAAATTGCATTTGGGAATTAATTCAATTATTATTTATAAAATTTCATAGAAAATGGGTTAATTGAAAGAAATTAATTTAAATTATTTCATAGTGTGCAAGTCATGAAAATCTTAGAGTTGCTACACTTAAAAATAAATATAAAAAGACAGCACTTTTATAAAAAAATAAAGGCAAAAATAGAAATGTTATTGAAATATCACGTTGGTAATTAAAAATAATTATAAATGTAATGAGTTTTGAAGCAAATTGTTGTCAAAATTAAGTGTTTTCAGCAATTAAAATAATTTTAGAAAATTTAACAACAAATTAGCTGGATAGTTACTTTAATTAAAGCAATATGATTTTTCATTTAATTATTAAGTAAATTTTACTAAATTGGTTCATTTAAATCTGTTTAATGATGCAATAATGGAATCAATAAATTAATGTAGCAAGGTAAAAAAAATTAATCAGTGACTCAATTCATTTTTAATCGACGACAAGAACCGTTTATGCCATAAATATTTCTGCAACGTCTTTATGATTTCCTGTTATTTAGCGCAACTTGGCGGAAATTAAGAAATTAATTAAATTCTTCGCGCACGTTTTCTTTGTGTATACATGTCAAAAAATTTATTAATAGTATGTTTCAAAACTAAATATTTACAGAATATTATTCGTCTAATAATAATAATGATGATGGGAGACGCTTAGAGGGGACCGTGCGCTCTAATAACGCATATTTATCTCGATGATATTTTGACTATGGATAATTTAATTCCAGCGACAAACTAATGCATAATTCAACAACACATTAATATATTATGCATGTATTAACGAAATCCCATTAACATTTAATTAAAAAAATGGAAATTTTCAATTCGAAAACAATTTTCCCCGATGGAAAAATAAAAATATAATAACCTTTCAGAGGTTTATTAAAATTAATATAAAATTGTTATTGTTTCTATTGTTGTTCCGTTTGCTTTTATACAAACAATACGTCTTTTTTTATTTACTGTTAATTATATCTATTTTTAGACATAATTAAATTGGAAATTCCTTCAAAAACATTATTTAATTTGATATAAATAAATAAAATCATTTAAATTTCTTGTTCAAATTTGGTTTAACTCTAAAATATTTTACTTTTATAGAAACAATACGTCTTGTTTATTTACTGTTAATTCTATCTATTTTCAGGCATAACTAAATTAGAATTTTGCTTCAAAAATATTATTTAATTTAATATAAATTAAAAAATCATTTAAATTTCTCGTTAGAATTCGGTTTAACTTTAAAAAGATATTCTAAACATCGAACAATATTGTCAAATGTTAACAAAGTTTTAATCATACAATTTTATGAAAAAAGTTTTACCTTATTTACTTATTCAACAATTTTTGTCTTGTTTTTTTGCCGCGTATTGTTTTATACACTGTTAGGAACTTTAATATTGCATGTGCGTTGATTTACGAAAATGTGGCGCATAAAGTGCATAAATTCTAGCGACAAAAATAAATTTCGCCTCTATATTTTCGAAGCATAGGCATAACTTATGCGCTTTGGTAGGTATGAAGGTAGCGACGCTATTTTCAAATTTATTGATATAAAAAATCAATTTTATGAAACAAATGAATAAATCATCAATTTTCAATGCTAAATAATTAACCGCAATCAATATCTGCAACAAGAACGCGAGCATATTGACGACTTTATCATTGTGTTGTATTTTTCTCTCTCCCATTGCCATTTTTCTTTCAAGAAACATAACAACGCGCAACGTTAATAATTAATTAATAATGCTAATAAGCGGAAATAGAAAAAAAAACACACAGCACAGGGCGAAGAACGCGTTTTCTTGCGCCGGGAAAAGATAAACAATGCGAGTGTAGAAAAATACTACAACGCAATACGATCATTTATTATTTAATCGAGTTTTTGTGTTACTTAAAAATACCGAAAAAACACATTACTTTTTAACTCGTTTACATTTTTATCGATCGATTGGAAATAGTGCTTTCCTGCATTTTGGAAACTTGTTGCGTAAAATTCGCACTTGATTCAGAATTAGAACAATGAGTAGGTATAGTGTAGAGTAAGTTTCTTTGGTCGTCATAGCGATGCAAATGCATTATTATGATTAACTAATCTTATTATCTTTTTCATCAAAGAAATGAACATTTCCTTGTAATAATATAATTTATTTAATAGCATTTTTTATGAGCTAATAAATAATAATATTATATGCTCTTTTGTTAGCAATGTAATTTCCAATTAGGATTTGATGAAGATGATGAAAAGAAAGCAGTTACTTAAAATTATTTTTAAGTTAAATTTTGTTTTGTGCTTTCATTCTTGTTGCAGGGCTGGATATTGTTGTTTGTTTTTCATATCTTTTTTATTAAATATTAATCTTAATGCATTAGTTTTTTGTTATTTATTGTTCGTACTTTTTGAATTATATTTACACAACGTGATATTTTCAATATAACACGAAAATGTACAATATTTGTTTCTAATATTTAAGTATGCCAATATTAATTCTTATAAAAACGAAACTTTTATTTACGTTTAACTTCAAAATTGATTACTTATTTTTATTTATTTAATAAGTTTCTCCATTCTATTTCAACTAAATAATTAAAAATAATGGTTACTTGCAATATGTGTTATAATAAAATACGAAAAGAAAAACATTTTTAATTATTTTGTAATCAAACAATGCTGCTAAACTGACAACTAAAATTAATAATAAATGGGATCGATAGTATAGTTAGTTTAAAAATTATTGATTATCATTTCTTGCAAAATTACATTTACATTGCGCCAAAAATATAATAAAATGTCTATAATAAAGTTTTTTAATCGAAAAATCTAAACGACATTTTAATGTTTTTCTTGACTAAAACGCCCTCCATCTAATTCAATAATTTAAAAGTTTCTTTATAAAATTTAGCACCACAATGAAAGTTTCATAGTTGAAAATATTTTATTTAAATAAGATAAAAACCCTCTTCCATTACATTTTCTATTCTCAAAAAAAAGAGAAGAGAAATAATTGGATGGAGATGCATAAAGTATTTACAAACGCAGCACATTTTTTTACATCTTGTTGCGCGTAATAAGATAACGTATTTTATACAAAAAATAAATATCCGACTTAATAAAATATAAATTACACCGCAGTCTATATTCCCATTCTACATTATTTATTCTAAAAATTATTCATTTTAATTGGGCGCGGTGTTTATGCTTGAAGCGATACAAAAATTAAATTTTCATAAATAAACTGTAACCAATTACAGATAGAATTGCAATTTTGCGCTATCGATTGTAAGAAATTGCATATACGTTTCCTTAGAATCCAATCAATAAAAATATGAGACACAAATTACACAGAAAAAGATTTTCAATGCAAATGTTTAAAAATTTAAAAATGGAGTGAAAACAATTATTACTGAAATATTTAATATTAAAAAATATCATATTTTTAGTAGGCACATGTTTTAACATTATTAATTTTTATGTTAAATTTTTTTATTAAAATACCTGCACCACAAAAAAGAATAATTAATTTAAGAATTTGTTAAATATTAATATATTCAAAAAGTTTAATAGCGTGAACATTTTAATATTTATGCACCTATGTCTTTTTCAATCGTACTTATTTAAACGGTTTGAAATAATTTCGAGACATTTTTAAAAGTTGTACATTTAAAATTTATTACATTATCCATAATGTATTTTTAGTAATTAAAATTTGGTTGAAATGAACCTAAAACCAGTAGAAAGTTTAACACAATCCATTAAATAATCAATAATAATGTTGGGGAGATATAAAATTGCAAATTTCATCATTTAATTAAATTTACAACAAAGTCAAAATGTAAATAAATTAGAAAATCGTTATTTCGCGCTGAAAAGACAAAGCGACTTTTCTCACCCAACTTTCTCAATATCGCAATACACACTTAAAAACTCTAATTTTATTTTCTAATAAAACAATTTCATGTTCACGGCAGCTTTTCGGGAAGCCTTTCAACGACGTCTTTCTTTGAATCTCATCCTGCAAAGAATGATAATTATGCGGTCGCCGGATGGAATATTTCTATAAAAACGATTTTTTAATCATCGCATTGCGAAATTTAATATAACTTTGCTGCGGCGCGGCGGTGCCTGGGCAAGGAAATGTATCTTTTTCTATATTAATAATAAATTAAAAAGCGTTCGATCGATGGCAATGGGAAATAAGATATATAAGCGTATAAAAAATTTATAGTATTGACTTTTTCACATCGCTATATTATTATATATTAATAATTTAGGAAATTAATAACCGTTTCTAGGAATATTGATTTGAATCATTATTATTTCTTGGTAATTTTTCTCTAAAAATAGGATACATTAAAACGTAATTGTGTACAGGGTATTCTACTTACTAATTCTAGAGCATGTAAAACACATGATTATAAACAATAATAATAAATAATAACCAAGTTGTGTAGAAGTGTATTCTCATGAAAAAAAGCTCTTGTTGCACAGTAAAAAATACCATAAAGTTTTCTATTATATCAACAAAAGTTTATTTTTCTACACTCTGTCGTTTCTAAAAATATACTTAATTGAATTAAGTCGTCTGCTAATTATAATTTGTGTACTCCAAAGATGAGGAAGTTTTACACTACGGATTCTCAGTCTTTTAGATACTTATCTGTTGTTATATTCAGAATCGAGTGAGTATGGCTTGTCCCTAGTCACCCAAATTCTTGTGGAGTAGAGGTTTTCGATGCAGGCGTGTTAAGAAAATTAATAACCAATATTTTGTATAGGATTAAGGTGAGAATAAGAACGTGTTTTCATGCATGATAACATAAAGATTTTCGCGTATTTGTTATTCATATTTCTTAGCACGCCTGCTTTTTGGTGACTAGGTACAACTCATTTTCTCAAATTACTTCTGATTGTGACTCCTGGTTTGTTAAACTTGACCAAGCAGGAGTACAATTAAAGGAGATTTGTTATTTTATATAAAGTCTATATTGAGAAATCCTCAAAATAATTTTCTATTTCTTAATCAAGTTTTGTCAAAACAAATAACTAAATAATTAAACCGAAATCCGGAAGAAAATTGAGATTTATTTAAAGTGAATATCAAGGTATTTCTAAAGGTACAAAAGGAAATGTTTTTTGAAACTCTTTTATACAGCAATAAAACTTTGCGTCTATAGGTTCCTATATACCTAATAGTGATTCCCAACGATGTCTATAAACTATTCTTCAAATTTGTAATGGATATTTTGGAATACACCATATAAATCATATCCAAAAAAGTAAACCGAAATCTTGAAACGAATTGAAAGGTATTTTCCAGCGGGCCTATACTCAAGTATTTTATAACTAACATGTATAAAAGGCGATGTCATTTGCAACTTTTTAGGACGTAAGTAAATCTTTGCGCCTATATGTTCCAATATTGTAATGGTTCGCAATGATTTCTATAGACTACTCCTGAAGTTTGTAATAGATATTTTGGAATACACCATATAAAGCATTACCAAAGAATAAAACCAACGTCCAGAAATGAATTGAAAGGTTTTTTGTAAGCAAGCATATATCAAAGCACTGCATAGTTAACATGTATAAAAGACGATGTCTTTTGCAACTCTTTAATACGTTAGTAAACCTTTGTGCTTATAGGTTCCTATATACCTAATAGTGATTTCGAATGATATCTACGAATTACTCTAAAAGTTTATAACAGAAATTTTGGAATGCATCATACATATAATATAAAACATAAGTTTCCTGCTTGAAAATCGCACACAAACATTGCCGCTTAATAATGAATAAAAGTAGAGTGGTCGGAATGGAAGTTGAAGTGAGTTTTTGATTTGTAAAACTATTTCCAACTCGTGTATATTTAATGGAGATCAATTAATCTCCGCACCCAAAAATTTATTAACTATTTAATAGCTTAAAAACACACACATATACACACATACATACATCGGTTAAATATATACATCTTGGGGATTTGCGCGAGCGTTTTGAATGTTTAATGTTTTAACGTGGAATGTAGAATTTTCAAACTTTGCGCAAATTATTTAATATATATATAACGCATTAAAAATGCATCAAACGATCCTGTGATTTTTATTTATCATTTGTTTTCATTTCCATGTTATAAATTTTAAGTTGAATATTTGCGTCAAACGAGAAAATCAATTTACATTTTTTCCTTTGTTTTGAAGTCACAGCTTAACGATTTTTTAATGATTCAATTTTGAATTTTAAATCAAATTGTTTATTGTAATGGAATGTAAAATAGTAGCTAATTAATAGTAATTTTAATAATTAACAAATTAATATTTAATTGAAATAATTATAAAACATGTAGATATTAATTGGAATATTACTCATCAGCAATGAAAACAATAAAATTCGCTTAATTAGGTTATTATTTTTCCTTTTAAATTTTTGAGTTTAAGGGCAGGTTTGGTTAAGTATTTTATTTAGACTAACTATATGTAGGGATTAAGGATCTCATAAGATAAGTTGATGGATTAGTTCATTTTGAGGTTCTTGTGAATTAGTTTTATGACAGTTTTTGAGAATTAGGTTACATATTTTGTTCGGGTAACGTTTTCTTAAATTAAAGTTAGGTATAGTAAAACATAAGAAAATAAAAGAATATATCCTCTTCTTAAAAAGTGTGAAAATTAAATTCAAATATTACTGAAATTGAAAAAACATTATTTTATTATTATTGTAGAAGATTATTTTTATAGATATATGTAGTGACTTAGTTTTTTAGTATGTTTCTAACTAGATTTTATTTAGAAATTTAATAAATTTGTTTTATCTAATAGTTAAAGTTGAAAATAATGGAAATATTTTAATATAATACAATAGAATGCTAAATATTTAATACTAACAGTTGCATAGAGTTGCAAAAATTCTAACGTAAAAGTGTATTCATAATAAATAAATTATTAAAGGTAGTGAAAATTTTCATCAACAATGGAATATGACTTTATTTGAACAATATTCTAGCAAAATTTGTTTAATTAGTTATTTTTCACCTAACTGTTTGAATTTAAGGGCAGGTTTAGTTAAGTATCTTAGTTAGACTAACTATATGTAGGATTAAGGATCTCATACGATACATTGATGGATTAGTTTATTTTGAAGTTCTTGTGAATTAGTTTTAATAAAATATTTTAACAATTTTTGAGAATTAGGTTACATTTTATTTTGTTTTAGTAATGTTGTTTTAAATTGAAGTCAAGTATAGTAAGGGGCAAGAAAATAACTAAATGATATATTCTTCTTTTAAATAGTTTGAAAATTAAAAACAAAATGTGCAAAATACATTATTTTATTATTATTTTAGAAAAAATTTTTGTTATGTGTAATGACTTTTAGTCTTAGGTATGTTCTTTAACAAAATTTTTATTTAGAAATTTAATAAATTTGTTTTACCTAATAGTTATTCTTTAAAATAACAGAAATATTTCAATATAATACAATAAAATGCTAAATATTTAATATTATTTCTTATAATTTTGCTAAAACTTACATAGAGCTGCAGAAATTCCAACGTAAACATATATTTATAATAAATAAATTATTAACTTGTAGTGAAACAAAACACTACATAATGGGGTTAATTTAATATTTAATAATTTTATAACATTTGAAAAGCTTTCTAGTGCAAATAAAGCTAAAGCTTACAAACTAATAGTGAAAAGTTTTGAGAAAAAAAGCCATAGAAAATAAATTTACGGCATTGGTAAAATCCAATTAAATTTAGAAAATTTATATTTATTACCAACAACAATCGGCCTTTCGTAGTGTGATACCAGACAGCGTATTACATTTGCTCTAGCTCATTTAGATCAATCATTTGCGTATTGAAATGTCACTATCTGTAACCACGTTAAGTGTCAGAATGTGAAAACGATGTTGAAATGGAAATTAATTGATTTGTCTATTAGGTGGCGAATAATAAAGTCAATCCCGATATGACAACGACTGCTTCCAATGGTCATAGAAACGAGGACTATAGCGGACGCATCTTCGGCGGTGAGTTATTCAAACACATTTAATAGTTGAAATCCATATTTTTTCTCCCCCGCACCCAATTGACGAATTGCTATATTCGATTCTAAAGTCGCTTTCAATTAATAAATAACAAAAAATCATCATTCATCCAATTCATTCATTCATTCATTCATGTATCGCTAAATCATTTGTTGTGAGATAAAATTGCTGAAAATAGTATTTGTAGGTGGAGCGGAGAATGGTAAGTCGATAGTATTTAATTTAGTCGCACACGTAATATGCAAAAAGTAAAATTAATTGCTATGATGGTATTAATAGATGGGCGTTGGTCGTGCGAAACATGCAACAATGTAATGCGTTTAATGTAATTAGTTGAGCAAATAATGGAATTGGATGATAAAAATTCTATTTTAATTCAATTAGATGCTTGATTTTTAAATTATTCCCACCAGAAGCACGTGTAGAATTAGTTTAGTTGTAGTTTACTTAACAAATTAGCATGCCATGTAAGAAAATAAATAATGAGACGCGAAGATCAATAAAAATATTATGTTCACTAGTTTCCACTTTGAAATTAAATAGATAACTAATAAAGTGGTGATAGATAGATAACGCCAATCAATTTAATTAAAATACAACATATTTTAAAATAAAAATAAAGCGTTTTCTATATTTAATTGTCAAGTGTACGTTCATTGACTCAAAATTAGTAATACGATATCAAAAGAGTAGATTAAGTTTCAATTTATTATAAAGAAGTGATAAAGCAATTAAAGCTTTGCAGTTTTAATTGATTTTTTTTTTAATTTGCTTATGCGCAACAATAAAATATAGTTAATAAAATGTATACTACAGCTTTTGCTTGGCTTGCCAGATTTGATATTCATTAACTATAACCATATTTATTATAAATTTAAAAAAATAATTGTAACGGGATTATTTATTAACCGTCTGCTATTTTCATCAAACAAATAATTAAAAGGTTCTGCTAAACAAATCGTATGTAAATAATTAAATTTTAATAACAAACAACACGAGATATTTTCTATTTATTTTGGCATTTTTAATTAATTTGTTTAATTTGCTATTGCAGAGCAATTAAATATGTTTGATAAAAAGTATACTAAAG
>JARJDW010013815.1:0-10074 GCA_030264715.1 Adinopsis sp. GC000173
CAGTTAATTTAAAATTAATATACCTAATCTTTTGCAATACATAACCTAATCATCTTTTTTCTATATTTCGGCTTAAATTTACAAATATTTATTGATTTCTTATATCATGCTTGAACAGGTATTATATATAAAAACAAACTTTTAGTGCCTAAATGTAGGTAGGAAGAGAATAAAGTGCATAATACCTATTGCATTGTATTTGCTTTTTTTAGGTAGATATATGCGTATTTTATCTAT
Organism: Adinopsis sp. GC000173; assembly: GCA_030264715.1. Taxonomy (NCBI): domain Eukaryota; kingdom Metazoa; phylum Arthropoda; class Insecta; order Coleoptera; family Staphylinidae; genus Adinopsis; species Adinopsis sp. GC000173. The sequence continues at coordinate 238 of JARJDW010013815.1, forward strand.
TTATTTGTAAGGCTTTGAAATATTTTTATACGCAACATTGAAGCACGTGACTTTTTTGAATACTATCAAATTTTATAATTATTTATACCTAATTGAAAATAGAGCGATTGAAATTTCATTGCAATGAGCTTATTATGCTTCGCAAAATTGGCAGATGCTCTTTACATTTCATCTGCGCTGTGTGTATCGTTGATTAAAACCGCTAAATAAATTTGTTTTAGTTCCGAATTGATCGATTGCTTTTGATGTGCATTGACTAAATTAAACTTAGGATAATTTATGCTAATTAAAATGCAGGAATCGCTCCTGATTTAATTGATCGACAGTTGATAATGATGATGCGCCGCCTGCCATGAAATGTATAAAATGTGGCAAAGCTGATTAGTGTTTCGAAGATCGGGGGGCGGTGGAGGAAGAGGAAGGAGGATGCGCATCGAATACTTAGAGAAGATTATTTCACTCCGGGGTGTCGTTGTTTACGTTTTCAACACACTGATAACAAAAGGGCCTTTGCAACAATAAGATGATCCGCTACTGTTTTGTCCCCGAACAATGGCTATCGATACTCGCTAACAGTTGCTCTCTCATCAGGTAAATTGCGCCGTCCTTTTTTGATTCGATCAACCGTAAATTGATGATTATAAAAACTAACAGCGAACAATAAATAAACAAACATGCGTTCGACAGAAATTTGCACAATTTGCTATTGAATTTGCTACAGTTTTTTTTTCAATGCCTCGACAATAAAAGTTTGCGGTTATTTTATGCAATATTCCAGGAATTTTTTTAGTTTAAACGTGGTTAATATAACTTTTTGTGACCGAAATTTTAATTTTTTTAGCATCTTCACCTGTCTTGGACCTAAGATTTTTAATGGATTCTTCTGTGCGAAGGAAATTTTTACGATTTTCTTCTTTGATTTTGGGATTTTCCAGCGAACAATTTAAGGATTTTATAAAAATTGTTAGAAAAATAAGAAAAACTAAGTTTTTTGCTAAAAATTTGAAGAAAAATGCCAAAAATCAAAGAGGAATTGGCAGATCATTGCTACAAATTTCCACGCTAATAAAAATCCATCAAAAATTTTAGGATTAACAATCGGAGAGATGCTAAAAACCATAATTTTAAACACTAAAAATTTATTTCTCGGTGTATGGTTTTAATAAAATATTGGTGAATTTGTTCATGTATAGCAAACGGAGGTGTGAAGAAGAAAATGTGTTTGCGATGCGAGAGGCATCAGAGGCGATGCTGGCGAAGAGATGGAAGCGTTCTATTAAGTTTATTTTTGTTTCGTCCAGAAAATAGCCAGTTTGTAAAAGAAGTAATGCGATGTCGTAACGAGATCTGTGAAGTTTTACCAGCCCTTAGGAACCTCTTAGCGTGTGTTCCCGCTGCTTTGCGCCTTTTTTCTTCGTTCGACGCGCGCGTCGCGACGCGTTCGTTCCTCGTCGGGCGGTGCGCGTTCACGTATTGAACAATCCAATATAAAACGTGTGCGAGTGTATGTGTGTGAGAGTCGACGGCGTTGAAAGGGAGGTGTGTTTTATATATATGTATATAAAAAGGATGGGAAAATTTCATTGTGGATCTATCAAGGAATTCCACTTCGTCTTTTCGCCTTCGCTATATAGATTTACCAACGCCAAATTGGATGGGAATTACGGATGGCGTATAAATGTATAGTGTCGAAAAAGTTTTTATTTTAACGCTAGATAACCTTAATTGAAGATTAGATAAAGAACAACTTAGTTACTTACACGCAAAACAAATTAAAACTTGACTTTAATCACACAAACATTCTCAATTCTACACGAATTCTCAAATATTATTTAATATTTAACAATGTAGATTGTATTATTTTGCGCAAATTAAATCAGAGTTAATGCATATTAAGAAAATATTAAAATGAGTAAAATTTAAATACACCATTCATTCTGTGTTTTAAATCATCTCTGAAGATGAATGTAAATCTAACACCAGAAACGTTGGAAATGTTTAAAAAACTACCAATAAAGTTTTATTTGAAAATCCTTCTTCCACCAAACCACGCGCACCCTAATTGTGATTTTTTCTGAAAATCCGAAGTTTTGACTTCAATGGGAGCTTACAACAATTAAAATCTAATAGATGTAAGTACTTACATCACAAAGTAAGTTTGGATCTTTGGGGTATAAGATGTGAACAAGTTTTTTAATTTATTGGTGAGTCGTAGGATACGCGAAATACCAATGACATCGAAATATCTTCACAAAAGTTAGTGCAAATGAACAAAAAGAGAATGCAAAAGAACTGGGCGTCGATAGAAATTTTTTGCTCATATTTGTGCCCCAACGGGATATCTTAAATCAAATTCTGAAAAGTTTGGAAACCACGTTAAATCATATTTTTCTGTTATTTCGGGTTTTTCTTTAGATTTTGCAAGTTTAAGGATTACTTTATCAAACTCACTATAAGAGATACTTTGGAAATTACACTAGTATTTTACTTAACCAAAAAGTTGCTTTTTAGTTATAAAAATTGAATAAAACGTCGACATATATACACATTATCCGACTAAAAATCTTTTAATTAAATTCTCGAAAATGTTTTGCACAGCTTTGTTAAAAACTCTACTTTGTATATTTAAAAACACCTGTTATGTTATTCGTTTAACAAAATATACAATGAAAAACGCTCTGCCGACATTTTGCTGGATGGTTTATATAGTTAATTAAAATCTATGTTAAGAACTAAACAAAAAATTAAAATAATTTAACAAAGTATAAGATAATTAAAAGTTATAAAACATTTTACATAAAAGCACTTAGTTACATAATAGTAAAAGACACTTTTGTTGTTAACAACAGCTTATATCGTAAAATCCAACTGGAATTTAAAACTTGGCTTGTGTGTGTGTGTGTATGATGATATATAAATGCATTAAAATAAATAATTCACTTCGCCGTTTTTAGTTTATATCCCACCGTCTATTATACATACATAAAGTGGTCTCTATATGATGGAATGTTGTGACATGATTCTGCAATTAAGCCACATCCCTTTTTGTTTCGCTTAATTAAAACGAGTTAATAGTATCTTCTCTTTGTGTCAGGATATGCGTACGCCTGTATTTTCATCAAATTTTACACATTTTGTATGTTGTATATTCAATGACGAAAATTATTTTTGTCATACAATGTATATAGATATAGTATTAAAATTCGATTTAGTTTATCATCATATAAAATGGGTGATAATTTAGATTACAGATAAACAGAGTATTTTAATTAATTAAGCCATTTGAAGGAATAAAAATGTGATAATAAATAATTAAGTGTTGGAAATGTGGATGAATTAACACGCAAAATGAAATTCAGTGAAAAAGAGTGAAAAACACTAAAATAACAGCGAAAAAGAGTGAAAAACACTGAAAAATACAGTGAAATTTGGTGAAACGGAGTGAAAAAACGCTTAAAAACAGTAAAAATTAATGAAAAAACACAATAAAGTGAAATTCAGTGAAAAAGAGTAAAAAACCACTAAGAAAACAGTGAAATTCAGTGAAAAAACACTAAAAACCAGTGATCTGTATTATCGAGAGTGTACTGTATAAACATTTTTATCCAAAGGAAAAAAAATGATTATGAAAAGATTTATTTTATCTAATTTAGATTAGCAATAAATAGTATTTTAATTAATTAGACCATTTATGTGGTTTGAAAGAATAAAAAACTGTGATACTAAACAATTAAGTGTTGAAAAAATGTGAATGAATAAAAAACGCAACGAATTGTCCCAAGGCGAAATGATCACATCGACAAATAAAGCAAACGAGAAAAAGCAGCGAATGAGGAAAAAAAGTGCGGTTTTTTGTTGTTCGAAATGAAGATAGCGTGTTTGTAATTAGCAAGATAACCGGAATCGTTACGCGAAAATTTCTTCACTGAATGTAGTAGCATATTTATATAGCGCGCCATATAGACATCAACCGAGTGTATTACTTTGTTTCATTCTGTGTAGTCGGGTTTCAGAGACTTAGCTCACAGCATTTTAATTAATGAATTAATGTAGCTCTCGTCTCTTAAACACTGTTTATGTCGCGGTAATTAAGGGAGTTGCCGCCGCTAGATTACCACCCCTGCCTGCCGTTTCGCGCCATGTCGTCCTTCTTGAATCCTTTTCACGCATAGATATAAATACACACACACACACACACACACACATTTTCATCTCTCTTAGATGATGCTATCGCACGCAGAGGTAGAGTGTGTGTGTATGCGAGGGGCGGGTGGGCACCCTCTAATTCGTGCCTAAGGAGAAGTTAAAGTGAAGGGAGGTTTTACACACTGGCATCATTTAATTTATTAGCTCTTATAAAACAGCAGGGATTTATTTGCGCCACTATATACATACTCGTATACCTACTACACTCGCACCGAAAAAGGGGTTAATATTTCTAATAAGGATCATCGCACAAAAAAGCATAAATTACGCGCTCACTCAAAACACGCTTTCTAATTACAATGTCACAAATTATTTTCGATTAATTATTCATTGCTTAATTACTACACAAACATTTTTTATATGTTATGTAAATTTTGAGCAAAATTACAGACAATGTTCTTCTTTAAATATTGATACGCGTATATTTTCAACTAATTCAATTAATTACTTCATCTAAATATTCACATATATTTGTGTGGAGTTGTAGAAATAAAAATGTGGTAATAAACAATTAAGTGGTAAAACTATGGATGAATTCCAATAATTCCAGCTGACTTTTTCATCAATTTTCAATAAATTTTAGCACTTCTCCCTGTTTTTTCTCATTCTTCGATGAATTTTACTGCTTTTCACTGATTTTTCATAATTTTTTACTAAATTTTAACACTTTTTACTGATTTTTCTTCATTTTCCGATGAATATTAACATTTTTCACTGTTTTTCAACATTTTCCGGTTGATTTTTGCATTTTTCACTAGTTTTTCATCATGTTATGTAAATTTTGAGAAAATTACAGATAACGTTCTTCTTCAAATTAAATACGTGAGTATATTTTCGACTAATTCAGTTAATTATTTCATCTAAACATTCACATATATTTGTGTGGGGTTGTAGGAATAAAAATATGGTAATAAACAATTAAGTGGTTAAACTATGAATGAATTCCAATAATTTCAACTGCTGTTTTCATCAATTTTTGATGAATTTTAGCACTTCTCATTGTTTTTTACCATTCTTCGATGAATTTTACTGCTTTTCACTATTTTTCATCATTTTCCGATGAATTTTAGCATTTTTCACTGGTTTTTCATCATGTTATGTAAATTTTGAGAAAATTACAGACAAAGTTCTTCTTCTAATATATTATAAATACGCGAATATATTTTCGACTAATTTAATTAATTATTTCGTCTAAATATTCACATACATATTGTTTGTTTTAATTAAATTGTATCTCAAACTGAAATCCATTTATTAATAGATTTGCGCTTATATATTTAGAGTTAACTACAGTATAGTCACCACTTAGTGGGATCACAATGGGACCTGCAAGTTTTCATAACAATTTGACTAATACCAATTACTGCAATGTGGAAACAAAATATAATGTGTATTTACATTTAAGTTATACCAATTAGCGAAATACACAAATAGATATCTTTGTGAATTGGGTTAACTATCATATTACTAGCCAAGAACGAAAAAAAAAGAAAGATTTTAGAATTTTAGAAACAAATTATGCTATGATAGCAACTAAAATCTTAGGATTTGTTGTATGCGTTTATCGTATACAATATTTCGTGTTGGTAATCAGTCAAATTTTACCTCAGCAACTACGATTATTATATTGTATTTTGTGATTAGGATGTAACTAATGTGAAACTAATTAGAAAACAAAATTAGGTTTTTATGTTAAAAAAATCTATTTTCACATTTACAGAATTCTTTCCTGATAACGGGCTTAAACCAATAATGTCCGGAACGTTAGGTTTCGATTATTTCGAAGTATTCATTGAGCTGTATTTTATTAGGTAGTTTGTGATTATGGTTTTGTTGATATGCAACCAATTACAAAACGAAATTTGTTTGACATGTTGAAAAATCTACTCTCATTCCTACAGAATTCCTTCTTGATAACGAGCTGAAACCAATAATATCCAAAACGTTAGACTCGATTTTTATATCAAAATGTTTAGTCGGTTCTATACGTTTGGCTTATTCAAGATACAAAACATATATCCTATATTTATTCCGAAAAAAAAACAAGTATGAGTATAAAAAAATATTTTATATTTTTCATCAATTTATTATCAAAACATTTTTCGAAAAATAATATTTGTATGCTAACAACCATTTACAATACTAAAAAAATTCATCGAGTTAAGAGTTGAACATACAATAAAGCATTCGTTGCAAGTGTTGTTGCAATCGTTTTGACTGGTTCCCATTGTCTAGCAAAAGATGGCTGTCAAGACCCTTAAAATTGAGCACAATAATAAACCATCAACTTTTTGGGGTGTTTATATCCATCGAACACACACACATACTATACACGTATATTATGACATTAGATTTGTGCTACCATTGCCCAAGTTAATAAAGCGGATAATAGAGTTGCATCCCCTACTATATTTTTTAGATAACATTTTTATTAACCCTTCAAACTTGCTGGCACATAAAGCAATTGCATTAAAATCCGCATATGTCAGTACAGTACCTAAATGCTTATTCAAAGCCATCACAAAATTGCTACATCCACTTTTGGCCAAATAACCGTTTATTAAAATTAAAATGTAACCATATCCGGTTTTCTTTTTTAATTTGTGAATAATTCGATTAATTATGGCGTCTTAGAGAAGATAAAAGCGTTTTACGAAAGATTTTTAGATTAATTAAAGTTGCAAATGCAAAGCGATTCTGTTTAAATTTCATACTTTTGATGTTATCATAGTTGAGGAAAGTTTCTGAAAAGATATCTTGCGAAAATCTTTAGCTATTCAAGAATTTACGCTCGCGGCTTTCACAACGTCAACGATCATGATGACGACGATGAATGCTTTTCTCTCTTTTACATCAGCTCGGATAACTTTTATTTCAAAAACTTAAATGCAACTTATTCAATCAAGCAAATTAGACTTTTATGCTGCTGGAAAAAAACGCCGTTTTATGATTGAAATTGCTTACATTTGATTACATATACATACATTTTATTATTATTATTTTAAATAAATGTTGAAATAAAAATGTATATATCGTAAAGTACAATATAATACAATATATATTTTTTTTCTTTCGGCTTTAAGCTCTTCAATCATTTTTTAAACAAAATAAAGAATAAGTAGATTGAATTAAATATTTCAGATATTCATAAAAATGCTTTTAAAATCAATAAAACATTTTTGCTCGTTTACTTGTTAAAAGTATGCATTTATTAATAATGAATCTCCACTAGTAAATGTTGAAAAATTGCATGTTTTATTTAGTTTTATAATGAAATATTAAGTTTGCTAGATAGTGTACATATTTGCTATTATATCTATCGAAATGTTGTATGAAATTATTGTATTATCAAATAATTGTTGACATTTTATTAATATTTATTATCGATGCACAAGAAATAGTATCCAACCTTGAAATGAAAATTCGGAGACCATGTTAGTTTAGATTTGAGTAATTTATACCAATATTTAAAATTTTAGATCCATTTCATCACTAGAATTGCATTTCATCTAGTAATGACAGGATAAGATATTGTCTAGGACCTAGACTATAAGTTTTTTTAAAATTTTTATCGACATTTTATCTACCTATTAACATACTTTCATCTGAAATATCTGGTCAAGATTCTATAATGCATACACAGTTATATTCTACTAAATTTATTAAAGAATATTACTGAAAATGGAATAAAATTTAGTGGATTAATTGATTGAAAATTTTTGCTCTAGTAGTGAAAATTTGGTACTGCGTTCTAAATTCTAATACACATCTAGTAATAAAATCGCGATAGATATTGTCAAAGTGTAGTTAAATAAAAAGATTAAAAGTGTTGTTTTAATTTTTCATTAACATTTTATCTATTTGCTAACACTTTTTCTGCCAATGTCGTCACTAAACTGTATAAAATATTCCTTCGTTATCTTATTATTTTACACTTTTTTTTAAATGCAACATTTGTTGGCACTTAAACATGCAAAATTTAAATTTATTCCAAATGTTTATTTAAGCATGATTAAAATAGGCGTAAAGACAATTTTAAATTAATCATGTTTTCAAACAAGTTTATCTCATATCGACTTGACATTATTTAAACTATTTACTTTTCTTTTAGGTATTTTATAAAAGAATATTTACTATAAAATACATGAAACTAGCGCAAAAAGATAAATTAATTCGTCTTTAAACACAACATTGGAAGCCATTTAGGATCAGTACAAAATTTAAATTTGTTCCTAATCTTTCTTCAATCGTCATTAAAATTGGCATAAAAATAATTTTTAATTAATCAGATTTTTAAACAAGCTTATACTACTTTATTTACATTATCTAAACTGTTTGTTTACTTTCTTTTTAGATATTTTATAAAAGAATATTTAGTGTCATACCTCGGATTAAGATTTATCAAAGCGCACGTAACTAGATTAAAGTATATAAAATGCCACATTGTGAATGAAATGTGCATTGATGCCTGCGCAAATTCGTATGTGAAACTTAACAATTAAGTGAAAATATATTCCCATCGCTGATCTCAAATAATATAATGATAATAATTATAATGGGATAAATCTAACAATTAAATTCGTAGGTACATGCACAAGTCCATTATTATTATCATGCTGCTTACAACCAACACAATATTAACGTTGTAACAATGAGACGAAACACAAAAGAGAGTGGATCAGTAGCGTATCATAATAAAACACCACTTGCACCATTAAGTGTATAGCCAGCCAGCTATAGCCAGCTACCCCTTATCATCGCGAATAAACTTTTTTACCACCCATCGATAATAAACATGCACGAATAACGTAACGTTCGGCATCTCTCACATCTCATCATATAAATACGTTTTGCTGTTAATGGTAATTGTATAAATATCTTAATCTGACCACAAAAGCTTTCGACTAATAGTTTGTGGTAAAAGCAGACAAAGTGGAAAGTGCACTATCTATTATTATATACTTGCTCCTATTGTCATAACAAAAGGTAAGCTTGTTACTTGGCTAAAAGCAAAACAGAGAATGTTCTGCTATTATTATTGCCATTTTGTTTTCACTTACCAAACTAATGGACTAATAGTATCAAATCATTTGGTTTTTCCTTTTTATATACACGTACCTAAAAATAATCTTATTTATTTTTATATATAATGAGATATAAACTTTCTTTTTCAAATCAATATCCACCAATATTTTTTTAAAGTATTCACATTTTTTTTAACTGTGTAATCATAAAAAATATATATTTCTATGTTAATTTACAAATTTTGTCTATTAATTGTCTTTTTTAATATATATAAATATTTAGAAATATAAAATAAAATAAATTATTATGAGTTTAATATTTATATTTGACGTATTCATTCTGTCTTCACGAGGAATTAAAGTACCTATGTGTAAAAAAGTGTAGTTGTTTTCTCAAAATTTTATTTCCTTCTATATTTGCGAATTGCGTAAATTCTAAATAATGTTAGCCGTACTACATAAAACCTTGTTTGCAGTAACACCGTTTTAATTAACAAACTTTCAAGGATTCGTTTTTTTTAATAAATATTTAAACAATGCGCTATTACATTTCTTCGACTGCGCGCAATAATAATACGTTATTTACTTAATAGGTGGTAAAATTGTT
>JARJDW010013816.1:0-21182 GCA_030264715.1 Adinopsis sp. GC000173
CTTCGAATAATATGGCTTACTGTTAGTTTGTTGCTGCTGTAGTGCAGCTATTATATTGTTCCTATGCAACCCTTTAGAAAATTGTTTGTAACGTTTGAAAATAACTACGACCATCAAAATACTAGTTGTAATACATAAGTATTAAGATTGAAGCAATCACAATTTGTCATCCAAAGAAGGACCTACACGAAGTATTATTTTGTTTTTTACCTAATCTTCTTAAAATTATATATATTTTTCTCATATTGAAATTTTTTATCCACATTATTAATTAAAAGTTATATTTATTAAAAGTATATTTTAAGATTAAAAGTTTACAAAGTTATATAATTTATGTTATTATAATTATTATTATTATTAACAAAAAAAGTATCCGACGGCAAAAGAATTGACTGTAAAGAGTAAGTAAACGCAATAATGTTGTAAATCACTTATTTTCTACCTCAGCGAATTCTTTCTTGTGTAGACACAATTGAACACAGTAAACAGTTGACAGTAAATGCAATTTTGTCCTTTAATATAAAACCTTTAGAAACACATAAAATTAATGTTTTACAAACTATGTGAGATGTTACAATGTATTGTGCTATACATAGTGTTTGTGCATGCAAATGTGTTGCAATATATTGAGCGAAATAAGTTCATCCTTTTAATAAAACACATGTTTGTTCTGTGTTTTGCAGCTTTAGATAAAGGTATCATATTGCTTTATTAAATATCTGGCCGACATACCTATCCATATATGTTGCAATGCACACTTTGCAAGTTCGTATTTAATCATTACTATGTATAGCATGTTTGCATAAATGCTGTAGAAGACAACGGTTTTAATTTCAAAAACTAGTTAAGAGTTACTAAATGATTTACTTTCAAGGGAGATTTTCTTAATTTAATTCAATTCTATTCAATTTTTTTTACACCATCTTATATATAGGAATGCTTATGATATATTCAAAATCAGTTTTTTTCATATCCACTTTTTTTAAGTAGTTCTAAACGGTTTTTGTGTAATATTTTGCTCTTAGGCAATTGAAACAGTAGTTACATGATGGTTGGACTCGACGATTTCCATTATTTTGGTGACATTTTTGACATTTTGTCTTCCAGAGCATTATAAAGGTTTGACATCAAAACTACTGGAATGGAATGCACTAAACCGAAATTAAACTTGATGGAGTATCCAGACCATAAAAACTGTTTTCGCCTTTATTCAAGAACAAGTGCAAAATATAGCATATTTTCTCTTTGTTTGTCCTCATCTTTGACTTGCGCTCAAACAATAATGATTTAAGCAATAACAAAGCTGTCTTAACATTTTTTAGTACGAAATATAATCTTTCTAAGGCTACCAAGTTTAAACTAATAACATTTTTGAAAAACAAGATACAACCGACTAAAGGCATACGAGGTTTATTCGAGTTCTTGTGCTAACGTTTTTTCCACTTCTCAAATCCCTTCAAAAAGTCATTTTTTGTAATCTTGTTCAGCTGCTCCTTCGATATCGTTTTCCTCTTCTCAATCGTGGCGTAGCGTCGTCCTTTCATGGGAATCTTTAGTTTTGGACCCATCTCATCCTCAAATCATTGGTAAAAATAGAATAGCACGAGCTAATAAATATGTTGAGGTCTTCAGCAACTCCTCTTTTGGTGATTCAACGATTTTCCAATTTTATTTTCTTTACTTCAGTAATGTTTTTGTCTGTTGTTGACGTGCTCGCACGTTCCACACACTCTTCGTCGTTCAGATCTTCTCGGCCCTCTGTTCTTCGGTCCAAGTTAACTTCACCATATGCCACAATCAACATTCGGAATGCGTCCGCGCACTTAATTTCGTTATTCACACAAAATTTGATGCAAAAAATCGAAGACGATTGTAAATAAGTATGAATAAAACCGCTGCTAAAAATTAACTGTTCATTCAAAATGACCGAAATTATCAGCATAAGTAAGATACTTAAGTAGCTACATAACGCACCAAAAAAATCGAAAATCGCATATACGTAACCCGAGGAAATTCAAATGTCACAATAGAACTTGAGAAACCTCTTATATTTGAAAAATAATGGATTACTTTTTACTACACCTTATATTTTGAAAAGTAACCTTAAAAATATTATCCAAATCCAACTATTTATCGCCCTATATTTTCACATCCGGTCTATGCATATACATATACTCGTCCAAAATGAAATAAATCTATATGCAAAAAAGACACTGTTTCCGTTTCGCATGAACACCCTGAATACGATAGAGACTAATTAAAAGAAATACGCTTAAATTGTAATTTTAAATATATATAGCCTCAAAACTTTTTGACTACCTGGGTTCTATAAACTTTCAAAAAACATCTGTGCCACTTTTGCTAAAAATGACTATCTTTATTTAGTTTTATATTTTAACATTTACAATATTTTTTTAATTTGCAATATTCTATAATAACTTTTTACTGATAATTGCGTTAAACGTACAATTGATATAAAAACTAAGATTGAATCAAAAACAAATTATAGGAAATTTTATACATTCTAAAAGTTTTTGAATTTCTAAACTGTGAAAACTGTGTTTTGCTTTATTTGTGGAGAAATGTATATTTTAACAGATTTTGCATTTCTAATTTATTTAGTTTCGAAACTGTGCTCGAGAAATATAAATTTCATCTATTTTGTTCTATACTTCTACAGCGAATTCATACAAGCTTATTGATATGATTGAAAAATTCAAACATAAAGTTTCCAAGTTCTTAACACTTTTTTACTACTTAATAATTTATTTAGCTACGCGTTACAGACAATCAAGCAGGACATTGCATCTTTTTTTCCACCATGTAATGTGCATGTCACAAGCAACCTACACCTCGCTATTTGAACTGGCAAGTTTGCATTCAAATTTCATTTTGCTCTAGTTTGATTTATGTCTGTTGGAACAGCCATCAAAATAACCAGTACTTCTGGATGTGCGGAATGTGCAACATGTTTCAAAGGGTTTGAGACGTCTTGACGAAAAGAACCTTATGTGAATACCTACCTATGATTTTGTATGCAGTGTGTTCCTCTGCGAAGGAGACATGTATTTCTTGAATGTTCGTATAGGTTGATTTTATATATTTTTGCAATACAAGTATTACCTACCCAGTCACGAGTAGTACCTAGTAGTATTGACATTGTTAAGTCTAACAATGCAAATCTTCTGGAAATGATATAGATAGGATATTGAAAGTTTTTTTTAAATATTTATCAAGGAACAATCATAACATTTTATTGAATTTAGCATTATTTGGGCTATGTAAAATATAAATGTCACTATTGAATAACTTTTTCAAGTCTGTAACATGTCTTTTAGAAAAACGTGTAACATTAAATACATTTTATGCTTTTTTCGAATCTGATTTGAGTAATTTAAACTGAATTTAAAATTTAAACCATGTTTATAAGACAAACATCAAACTTATTTGTAATTTATTATAAAAAGTTGTGGATCTTAATTAGATTATTCTTGATTAGTTGTACCCATGTAGTTTAAACACGAAAATTTTTACTAACTATAAAAAGTAGCATTTTTATAGAATTTCTACAACTAAATATTTGTTTTTATAATTCTTGAAAAAAGGTAAAAATTGGGCAATTATGTCTAGATGATACTACATTACAACTTATTTTCATTTTTTAAATCATCGCAAACAAAGAATAAAAAACAATTTTGATCGCCTTTCAAGTTAAATTATTTTTATATGGTTAATAAAAAGAACTTTTTAATGACTAAAAAGGTCTTCATTAAAAAGATAATTTCTAAAACTAAATCTTCGGTTTCTTAATTTTTGAAGCCATGTAGAAATTCAGGCAATTATGTCTGAAAATACTTCAATTAAAAGCTTATCTAAAAGTTTCCATTCTTCAATTATCCCAAACAAATAATATAAAGAAAAGATGTGCAACACATTCCTTTTTAATAGTGGTGCAATGCGATTATGACTGTGCACTTTAGAATTTTGAACAAAGAAAAACAAAAACTTTTGAAGCGTCAAAAGAATCGGATACGTGACTAAATAAAGGCTGATTGCGTTAAAATGAAGCGTCTATTAGAGTTGAAATGTATACACATTACATTGATATCAAGACATTATCGTACACATTTATGCGTAATGTTGCACATTCGAACAGTATATACACATTTTGTATATATTAAACTGCCGCCGATTCGCGCGCGTAATGTGTAAATTGATCCCGACGCCTCCATTATTAGATTCGTCGCAAATTGCAAAATGCGCGCATTAACGCACACTGCGCGCCTCTCGCACACGGCGAACGCCAAATTCAATCATTTTCATTCGGCGCACACGTAAAACAAACGAACGAACGATAATTGCATTTGCCGCCCGCGCTGTTAATACAAATTCAAATTTTCATAACGGTCTAATGTGATTAGTAAACATACAAAACTACATTCAGAAGAAATATTTGTTAAATATATAAAATGAGAAATGGGAAAACTATGAACGCGATATTTTTCCATCCCCTATAAGTGTAGTAAAAAAGCTGTTAATGAAAGTATTTTTAATTACCAGGTGGCAATATATTATATACGTGGTTGGTCCGAAAAGTTTCCAGGTATTTTAGTATAGCCCCAAATTATTGTTTAGCATGACCACGTCTCCTTAAACCGCAAATTTTTGATGAATTTTCTTTGCGCAGGAAATTTTTGCGACTTTGTTCTTTGCTTTTGGCATTTTTCATCAAAATATTTAAAGATATTCATTAAAACTGATTTAAAATAGAGACGAACGACGTTCTTCTATCAAGTTTTATGAAAATGCCAAATATCAAAGAAAAATTGGAAGAAAATCGCCAACATTTTCAACTAATGAAAATATTTTCAATCACCTGTTGCTAATATATTATATACGTGGGTGGTCCGAAAAGTTTCTAACTTTTTTAGTACAGCCTCAAATTATTGTTTAACATCACCACGTCCCTTTAAACCGAAATTTTTTTATAAATTTTCTTTGCACAGAAAATTTTTGCGACTTTCTTCTTTGATTTTACATTGATTTTGACATTTTCTATCAAAATATTTAAGGATTTTTGTTGAAACTGATTCAAAATAGAGAAGAACCTGGTTTCCATCGAGTTTGATGAAAGTGGCTAAAACATTTGATGGAAAATGCCAAAGAATGAAAATCGGAAGAAAGTCGCAAAGATTTCCACGCAATAAAAAATCTATCAAAAATTATTGGTTTAAGTGGACCTGGTGACGCTAAAAAATATTTTGGGGCTGCTCTAAAAAAGCTAGAAACTTTCCGGACCACCCACGTATATAATATTTAAAGATTTTCTTTAAAACTAATTCAAAATAGGGAAGAACGACGTGCTTTACTATTTTCCATGAAGTTTGATAAAAGTCGCTAAAACATTTGATGGAAAATGCAAAGATAAAAGGAAAATCGGAAGAAAATTGCAAAAATTTCCTGTGCAAAGAAAAATCCATCAAAAATTTATGGTTTAAGTAGACGTGGTGATGCTAAAAAATAATTTGATGCGGCACTAAAAAAAAGCTAGAAACTTTTCGGACCACTCACGTCTATGTATGTATGTATGTATGTATATATTATGATAAAATACAATTTAGAGTTTATATAGTTGTTGGTCATATTATCTAGTATAGCTATATCTTCAATTTTAGATCAAGGTGTTTGATACAAAGCTCCAAAATAGGTGTATCTTTTATTGATTGGCGACCAATTTTGAAAATATCGCTGTTAGTGACAGCAAAAATCCAAAGGACTTGCCAAAATGTCAACTTGAAATCTGCCTTTTTAAGTTCCCCTCGTGTCTAACAATGTTCTTTAATTAAATTTGTAGCTAATATTCTGCAATTCCTGGTATGCAAAAACTAATATTAAAACATTTGTTATAATAAAAAATTGTGTTAATAATATCCCACAATACATATAATACCTACTGCATCATATAAAGATTTGTCCCAGAAAGAAGAGAGCAATATTTCGAAAAACCACCTACTTTTTATTAATTGGCAACCAATTTTGAAAATACTACTATCGGTGACAGCAAAGATCCGAAAGTTTCGCCAAAATATCAACTTGAGATTTGCATTTTTAAGTTCTTTTGGTTTCTAACAATGAGTTGGTAGCTAATATTTTGCATAACATGGTATGCAAAAGATAATACTTTAAGTCTTTTGTTACGATAAAAAATTGTGTTAATAATATCTCACACTACATACAATACCTACTCCATCATATAAAGATTTATCCCAGGAGGAAGGGAGCAATATTCCAGAAAAATAAAGTATAGGTGATTATTCATCCATATTTTATGTGGTAAAAATGTAAAAGACGCGGGTTATTAACAGATTAATGTTTTTGTGGGAGGATAGAGTTTCACATGGAACAAAACTTATTATATTGGATTGATGACCTTTTTAGTTCAGGTATATTCTTTAATGTTTCGTAAATTATTAAAACACTTTTTTATTATATATTTTATCGCCAGTTTTGATAATGATTATTAAATAAATGGAAATAAATAGAAGTTCATGCTGCTGAAAACCGAAACAATATTCATTAATAAATTGCACTTTAATTAATTTGAAATAATAACACAACCGTATTGTGTACTGAACAGAAAGTTTATAAACACAATTTGTTTATTTATTACTCTCATTATTTATACAAATTGAAAATGTGGGTGACACGATTTGACGCACATTGTGACCTTTTTGGTGACGTTGCGCTTATAGACAATAAACTGGTTTTCAAAATATAAGATATCCAAATTGACAGTAATTAAATTAAAAGAATATTTTGTAAGAAATTCACTGTAGTCACTTGGTGGACCATGGTTATAAGTTTTTTTATAACTTCGAAAATTATAAATAACTAAAACAACAATAAGTCTGGTGCACAAAAAATTAATATTTATTTAATATCGACATTTCAACCGCTATTCATCTTCAAGAACATGAAAAAATCTTCAGAGTGTACTTATACGTATATACTACAAATGTTACAGGTAACAAGATTGTAGGTTTTTAAGAATATACTTATTCTAAGAAATTATGGGTGAATTAGATGAATGTCTGAAGCAAATATGCGCTACCTAGATTTATTTGCTAACATTTTTTCAAATCTAACCGAAATATCGATTTTGATTAAATATTAAGTTTTTCTGAACTATATCTAGTCTTGTTTTATTTATTTATATTTTTTTAAATTATTTTAATTTGGAACTTAAAAGAATGTTAGCAAATTATCTGCGAGATCTGTAAAATACACATTGAAGTTTTGTTTCCCCAAAAGGAAAATTGCAAATGCACAAACGTTGTAAAATTGAAAAAAAAAGAAATGCCATTAAATATGTATTGACTTAACAAGGTTATCGAGCAATTCACGTAGAATTGCAATTGTACGTATAATGCGGTGTTACATCATCCCGCCAAAACCCTACTATAGAAATGAAGTGAAAACTATTGAATGTAGCTTCAACAAAAAATTGCCACAATTTAATATACTCGTATACTACTGTCCGTTAGTTACATTAAGCTGAGAGTCTTCTAGACACTACTAGTGCTCTAACAGCTAGAGTGAAATTGTTTTGCTAGTTTTTAATGCAATTAATTCCCGTTAAAAATTACAATTTAAATATCGAATAAAATAAATATTATAAAAATGAAAATAATTTAAAACAAAATGCGTTAAGTGATTTAACTCATATTGAATAAAAATATAGGGTGGACCCTCGACAAACAACCCTAATTCGTTCCAAATTCATTGCATTTTTTAACTAGAACCATTTGTTCATAGATTTGTTTATATAATTGAATCAACTGAATAAAGACGTATGTATTGAGGTAAATTTTTCTTGTCTAAACAGGTCGTATATCAAATTAGACGTATATCGATTGTACGTATATCGAGGTTTCACAGTATAAAAATATAAATTGAAAATCCAAAGAAAAAAATTATTTGTAACGTATTACCGAGTTATAAGACAAAAAATTAATGCAAGATTTTTATAGTAACGTGCAAATATCGAATATGCGATTCACAGGACGTGATTTTCCCAGTTTTGAAATGGCAAGTAATGTTAAAATTTTGTATTATTTCCTCTATAGTTCTATTTTTAGCTTTTCTAAAGTTCAGCTTTTTTTCTATGTCATCCGATATTGCACGTAATCTTGCAACTTTTTCAGTTTAAATAAAGCTCTTTCATGAGCACTACTTGCTTCGTCTGAATTATTAATTTCCACTATATCATGAATCTTAAGCGTAATAGTAGCAGACGATTTAAAACATCTAATGATGATGATGAATTTTTATTTCAATTTTATAATTATATCTTATAATTATAATGAATATAATTATAAGATATGAAGAAAATACCTACAAGTAGAAAAATCTTCATTATATGTATTTCTTTTTCATGTAAATTTGCAACTGATAGTAGAAAACAAAAGAAAGTTCACTTAAAAACAAAATCCTTCATCATCATAAATCCACCGTATATGTATAATGCAAGAGTCTTCACTTTTTTAAGATGACTCATTGAAAATTGAAAAGTCACGAAGTGACAAAAGCCATGATGTGTCAAAAGCCAAATGAAGGTTCTATTGGGTTTTTAAACATACGTATTTTGTTTATGAGGTATTTTTAGTTTATTGATTAAGGTTTTATGGTAAAACAATAGAAACTAAAAATAAACTTAATAAATATGTTGTTGAAATATACAGTGACAAAACCGTTTTTTTTTCAAAACAAACACGATAATTATATTGTAAATTAACAATTAATTCGCGCAATTGGAACAGTTTTTAAAATTAAACACAAAAAAAGTATATAAATAGGCACAAACACAAATACTATACCTATCTGTTCCATAATAACTAAGACATTTCTTTTTTTGGATAAATTTATTGTTATCTAGTAACTTTTTAAACTTATTATTTACCAATTTCTTAATCAAATATGTCATGCGCCTTAAAATATGTGTTTAATTTATTGGTTCATTAAAAATAACATTACATTATCATTAAATTGTGTGAAATTTATAAATCATCAAAGGGGCTAAAATGATATTCAAACGAACCTCCGATACTTCCTAAACGTAGGTGATTATTCAATAAATGAGAAAAATACATTATTGGAATTATCATAAAATAACAACAATTACGTTTTTTATTGTAAAAAAGCATTAAATATCGAAAATAACAGTTTTATATAAGAAAACAGGTGTACTCGGCAAATGATTTCCCAAATTTGGAACAAATAAAAATCTCAAATTGCTCACTTATTTTGGAACATTTAGTAACAAATCAAAAATATAATTTTTAACACAAAAATTTTCTTTGAAATAGCCATCTTTGTGTGGTTGCATTTAAAAGTTGTAACATAATGCAAAAATTCTTTGTTGCTGTTGTCTACTTAAAAATTTAAAGCTTTTTAAGAAAATATTTCTCAAGTTTTCTATGGACATTCATAAGGCTGTAATCAATGTTGCTTTAAAAAGACGCGCTTATATTGCGTTTTAATGCATTTCATAAAATATTTAACTATTAAAACTTCTGATAAAGAATTTAATAAAATTTTGTGAACATAATCGTGCGTTTTTATTATCAATATATTTTACCGAGTGGCAACAGTAACTTCAATAGAATTTATCATAAAAAATAAACATCGTACTAAAAATTTGAAAGAACGTAAAATGTTCAACAAACAAACTTGAAAACGATGGGCTTTGATGGGACTCTTGTTTTACACCATTCGAGATAGTCTCAATTAGAGTGACAAATTGGCTTTGCAGTAAACTATTTACGATATTCAAATAATAAAACTTCTGATAAAGAATTTAATAAAATTGTGTAAACATAATTGAGAGTTTTTATTGTCAATATGATTCACCGCGTATGACAACAGCAACTTCAATCAAATTTATCGTAAAAAATTAAACATTGTACTGAAAATGGGAAAGAACGTAAACGTTCGACAAACAAACTTGAAAACGATGCGCTTTGATGGGGGCTCTTATTTTACACAATTCGAGATGTAGTCTTAACTAAAACGACAAATCAGCTTTGCAGTAAACTATTTAGGATTTTCAAATAATAAAACTTCTGATAAAGAATTTAATAAAATTTTGTGAACATAATCGAGAGTTTTGATTATCAAAATGTTCCACCGAGTGGCAACAGTAACTCCAATCGAATTTATCGCACAAAAATTAAACATCGTACTAAAAATTTGGAAAGAACGTAAAATCACAACAAACAAACTTGAAAACGATGGGTTTTAATAGGGGCTCTTGTTTTACACAATTCGAAATAATGTCGACAATTAGAACGACAAATTGACTTTGCAGTAAACTATTTACGATATTCAAATAATAAAACTTCTAATAAAAAATTTAATAAAATTTTGTGAACATAATCGAAAGTTTTTATTATCAATATGTTTCACCGAGTATAATAAACATCGTACTAAAAATTAGAAAGATTGTAAACGCTCAACAAACAAACTTGAAAACGATGGGGTTTGATGGGGTTCTTGTTATACACAATTCGAAATAGTCTCAATTGGAAGGTCATATTGGCTTTGCTGTAAACTATTTACGATAGTAAATTTAAAAAAAGAATCTGTCACGAAGCAAGCAATATTTGAGAAGTGAAGCGCTTCAAACTTTTTTATCCCCAAAGGGAATTGGATTATCGATAAAAACAAATTCACGCTATTCAATTAATTTACAGATTATTGTGTTAAGTCAGTATGAGGACATCGTTAAGACACGTAATTACTTACTGTAAATTTTAAAGGCATTGCGATCCAAATAACATCAAGTGTCTTTTATTAATGCCTCTCTTATGATAGCCAGCGTCCCTATTGAGAAAAAATGTAATAAGGCGAGTATTGCAAATCAAATCAGTTGTTTTAAAACAGTCACGAATAGTTTAATTTGCACTTTAGCCATTCCCAAAACAAAACTATTATATTCTGAAGTTTTGTGTTTAAAAACTTTTGTCTTTTATACTGTAAAACTTCGAACTAAATAAACCAATCAAAAATTGCAAACGACAAATTAGGAATTTAAGATATAGATTAGAATAGAGGTAGAAGTATTTTCTAAGATATGTCATTTAATTAATAAATATTAGATTAATGCAGGTACAAGTGCCTATTTATTAGGGGACGTTAGCGTATAGTTACTATGTGATAATGGTTCCTAATAATGCCCTCTACCTACCCTAAAAATTTATACCCAAAGTTCTAGAATAGCTTTTATATGTATTAATAATAATTAAATATAAAACAGGTGTACATTTGATTATATCAATTCAAAATGCATTATTGCAATACCTATATCAATTAATTGTTCTAAAATGTTCGTAAGTTTTTGACTAATCATTACTCATACTCCTAACGATGTCCTCTACCTATCATACAAGTTTACAACCAAACTTCTGCAAAAGCTATTATATGAATTAATTATACAATAAAACAGTTGTACATTTAATTATCTATTCAAAATGCACCATTGCAAAATACCTATCAATTTATTGTTTTAAAACGTTTTGCAACTTTGTGACTAACCGTTGAACATTAGTAGAAACAGTATGCATATTCTCCCAACTCGAAACAATGATGATAATTACTTAAGCGCAGCGAACAAAAAAATGATTGCAAAAAACAACACTCGTAGTTTCTTTTATAATTGGAGAAGTACAATCTAGCAAATGACTCGTCGAGTGGTTCATTATTCAAAATCTGGCGGATTTTCCAGATTTAATTGTGCTTCTCATTATAACAAACTCCATTAATTCCTACTAACTTATTCAAACTTTTAATTTATAATGGACAAACTGAAATACTCTAAAAGTTATTAAATAAAGTTAAAACCCTTACCGTACATTAAAAAAATTATATTTTCTAGATTGGTGTACGTTTCTATAACTGTTCTAGGAGATAAACATAAGCTTTACGCGGACTCCAAAGATGATAACTTAGGTTTATCTTCTAGAATAGTTTTAGTATATTCAGTATTTAGTATAAAACACCAATTAATTTCATCTAACTTACTCAAACGTTTAATGTATTATATAAAAGATAAACTGAAATAAAATATAGCTAAAGCCTTTACTCTATTTACATTATAAAAATGCTCGCACGTTTCGATAACTATTTTCGGAGATAAACCTTAGTTTTTTGCTTACTCTGATGATGATAACTTAAGTTTATCTTCTAGAATAGTTGTTGAAACAAGTTGCTCTTCATTATAAAACATCCATGAATTTCATCTAACTTCTTCAAACTTTTAATTTATAATAGACAAACTAAAATACTCCAAAACTTATTAAATATAGTTAAACTTCTTGCCGTACATTAGAAAATTTATGTTTTTATAGACTGGCGCACGTTTTGATAACTATTCTATGATATAAAATTAATTTTTCGCTGATTCTGATGATGATAATTTAGGTTTATCCTCTAGAATAGCTATCGAAACAAGTCTGCCTTTCATTTTAAAATATCCATTAATTTCATCTAACTTCTTTAAACTTTTGATTATAATTATAATAAACAAACTGAAATACTCCCAAACGTATGAAATAAAATTTAACCTTTTACCGCACCATATAAAAATTATGTTTTCTAGGAGATAAACCTAAGTTTTTTGCTGACTTTGATGATAATAACTTAGGTTTATCTTCTAGAATAGGGATTGATACACGCGTCAATCCATTAAAACATAATTTTTCTATGCGTCGTAAGGGATTTAACATAATTTAATTAGTTTCTGCAAAACACAGATTACACCAAATTATTCCAAAACTTAATTAATGTAATAAAATTTCAATATGGTACTTACCTATATATAATAATATAACTCAATATGAAATATCTAGTACCAGAAGCTGTCAATGGTTAAATGTTGTAGACTATAGTAAAGTGGTATCTTGAGATGCGAGTTTAATTCGTTCTATTAGCGGCTTCATAATTTAATCAGCTCGTATCTTAAATGAAACATGTTATTAATTAATAATACATACAACGATTTTATCGCGCGATGCGGAAAAGGCTCAAATTACAGCTCGTATCTCGGAGTTTAGCTCGACTTTCAAACAGAATATTAGATAAAAAACATTTTTCGCTGTTTAAAAAATTGTAGAATTTCTAAAACTAAACTTAAAACACTTTCACACTTATTCAAAAATTATTTTAGCGACATAAAGATATTTACATACCTAATATTAATAGACTAACAGAACTTGAAAATTCAAAATCATATTTTTCAATTCAATTCAAAATTGCAATTCAATTTTCTTTGCAAAATATATAGTGCGTTTATAATTATTGCATGTTCATCGTATCCGCGTGTATATTGCTGTGCTCAGTGTTTTATACCTAGATAAAATAATTATAATTACTCGACCACATTTCACAGTTCAGTGCACGAAACTATCCCCTGGTCAAAGTCCCTGGAGGTTACAATTTAGATTGTGATTAAAAAAAACATTGCAGACTACTCAATTAATACACAAATTACAAAGTATATAATTTATTTGTAATTTACATTATACAAAATAAGTATGGATGATCAAAAAACACGTTACAATTCTAATTATTGAACGCCTTAATACGAAATTGGAAATGAGCTAAACAGTATTTTCGTGGAAAATACATCTTGATCAAGTCATTGCACGCTACTCAATTTATACACAGATTGCAAAACATATAGCATCGCAAAATAATTTATAGAGGATGTAAAGAAAACAAAACTAAGTGGATAACCAAGCACCGCGTTACAATTTTTAAATATTAAACGTTTTTCTAAATAGGATATTGGAAGTGCGAGCAAAGCAATATTTGCGTTCAAAATACATCTTGATGCATTATTCAGTTAACAAACAGACTACAAAGCATAGTATTGCAAAATAATTTATAGGGGATATAGAGAAAACAAAACTAAGTGGATGGTTAAAAAACGAGTTACTATTTTTGAATATTAAACGTTCTTCCAAATAGGAAATTGGAAGTGAGCAAAGCAATATTTGTGTTGAAAATACATCTCGATCGCAAAACTCATTGCACACTACTCAATTAATACACAGAATTTATTGGCAATTTGCATTGAAAAACAAGTATGGATGATCAAAAAACACGTTACAATTTTAAATATTGAACGCCTTAATAAGAATTTGAAAGTGATCAAACCAAAATTTGCGTTGAAAATACATCTCAATCGAGTCAATTAATACATAGATTACAAAGTATAACATCGTAAAATAATTTAATGGTGATACCTATATACAAAACAAAACTAAATCAGTTTTTACAATATTTAAATATTAAGTGCTTTTCGAAATATGAAATTGGAAGCGTAGAAAAAAGCATATGCGTTGAAAATAAATCTTGATCGAGTTCTGTTAGCGAGGAAAATCATCAAAAATTTTCAATATACTTTTAAATTGTCCCAATATTTGACAGCATTTTTATCACATCTAACGTTGCTTCGCATTTCAAGATAACATAAAGTAATAACTTGCGTTACACAAGCAATTTTGTTTATTAATTTTACAATTCAAAAATGATACATACATTCCTCTAATTTTCTCAGATTATTTTCCTAGTGTTTCACATATTGGGTTTTCCAGAAAGTAATTGCCGACTTTTAAAGAAAGTTTTTATATGTATATTTAGGTCAAGTAAATAGCTTCGTTTTTATTTGACTACTTTTGGCCATCTTTTATGTCATTTACAAATTTCTCTTACAACTTGAACTTTTTTAATGGTCTAGTAAAAGTCTGATAGTGCGATGATTAGAAAATACGACCAGTGAGGCCAGTGACTAATCAAACTGCAACAGTTTTTAGCGACTACTCACCGTCATATATGGAACTGACCTTCATTTATTATATTCAATTTTTAACATATTGTAACATAATAGAGAATCTATCTATTTCAGTGTTTTTCTTGTGAAATGTGCGCTAATTGGCCATTTTTAAGTAAGGCATAGAAGTCGGTTGCTTACAATACAATCGGAAATTACTTTCAGAACAAACTGATATAATTGTTTCAAAATCTAAATAACTTGGTTTGCTTATGTAATGTTGTACCAAATACTAATAAACGTTACCTATGCAGTTGTAGATGAAACATACAGTAATAATATTGAATCTCTATCTTCAGCAGGCAATAGGCGATCAAAAAATATGTGAAGTTTCATAAAAGAGTGATTGTTATAAAATTG
Source organism: Adinopsis sp. GC000173 (assembly GCA_030264715.1). Lineage (NCBI taxonomy): Eukaryota > Metazoa > Arthropoda > Insecta > Coleoptera > Staphylinidae > Adinopsis > Adinopsis sp. GC000173. Next base: position 15,251 of record JARJDW010013816.1, read on the forward strand.
TGATAAAATAAGGACAGAGAGATGTAATAATAAAAACATTTGGTAAAACCATTTCATCATTTCGTCATTTGGCTCTAAATGTTGTTATAATGACCAGCACTGTTGGAATAAACACTAAAGCTTTCAAACCAATTTCAAGGCATAGAATATAGCTTTCAGTAAGCACCAAGGACACCACAATTTTACCAACACCATCCATAAAAACACCTAGAAATAAATCAAAATCAACGTCAATAATCTTTAAAAATAGAATATGGTCTATATTTAAAAAGGATTGCATGTAAAAATTCATGTAAAATTACTCGGTCATAACACATGATTAAATGAGCACGTTGTCAAGACACTCATGAAAAATATATGTAATTTATGATCATGTATTACGAGCTTTAGTTCCTTGTGAATAATGTACATAGATACAACACGAAATATGCCAAAATACACGTAATAGTATTATTTTGATAAGGATTATAGAAAAATGTGCATCATTTTGCAAAATCTAATTAATGCAATGGTAATGTTCAAACAAAAGCAAAGAAAAGTTTAAATCAATGGTTCTCAAACTTTTCCATAATACAACCAACGCCCATTTTAAATTAGGTTATCATGTTGAATTGTAATATTGTAAAAAACTTTGATATTTAAAAAGAAACTCTTTATTTTCTGATTTTTCACTTTTTTATTCTGAGACTCTGCGACATGTTTCGACTGTGCGTCATTGTCAAGCTTATAATACAGAATCTGTGAAAATCACAAAATAAAGAGTTTCTTTTAAAAATTAGATTATGTCCATAGATACAACACGAAATATGCAAAAAAAAAAACGTAATAATATTATTTCGATAAAGATTACAGAAAAAGCTTCATCATTTTTTTATTTTAGTTAATATTTTGCAAAATCTAATTAATTCAATGTTAATGTTCAAACAAAAGTAACAAAAAGTTTAGATCAATGGTTCTCAAACTTTTCCATAATAACAACCAACGCCCTTTTTAAATTAGATTACTATGTTGAATTGTAATGTTGTGAAAAACTTTAATATTTAAAAGAAACTCTTTATTTTGTGATTTTTCACTTTTTATATTGTGTGTTTCTTTTAAAAATTAGATTACTTTTGCAGCACTCTTTTTGAATTAAGATTTTTTACATGGCGTAAAATGGTTACAATTTACGCGTTTTGCTTTGTTTCTTTTTATTCATCTGGGTTACTGCCTAAAGATATTAATATTATACTACTATTATATAATATATTAAAAAGGCATTATGGCTGATTAAAATATTATTTAGTGATACAACTTGGTCGAATATTCAAATAGAATTGTAAAACTTAAGCAATTTGCTTTGTTTCTTCTCATTCATTAGTGCTCCTTCATAAAGATGTTAATATTATCAATGATTAGAATACAATTAGATTGCACAGTGGAATATCCTACTATTCGCATACACACTCTTTCAAGAGACTGCTTATGTAACAAATCGTATAGCCAATTTTTTTCCATAAAAACTTCCCTTTGAGTGTTTTTCTCTTTTGGATGGTTTTTGTGCTTACTACCTTTTTGCACAAGGTTCTTTTTCTAAAAACTCGCCGATTATTGTCTGTCTGAGCCCGTCACCACGTGGTGACAAGGTGATAGTGTTTGAATCACGGAACAATGTACATATAGAAATGTTACTTGAAAAAGTTGTTCAAATAGAGAATTATACGAATAGAGAAACGTATGATCCGTATGATCAGAGGGTTTCCAATGAATTTAATTTATTTTATACTTTCCCTCATTAATGTCCAAACTTTTCACATTTTTTAGTCATTTGAAAAATTCCACATTGACGAAAACTAACTTCAAAGTTATGAATTACATTGCTGCAACATTGCAAATAGTATTTAATTAAATAATTTCACTTAGAGTCTTAAAAGCGTTATTAGAAAATATTGAAAAAATAAGTCCTGGCCGATATTCATGTCTAAACCTAACCCTTTATAATTGTTATGGAGGAATTTTAATAAATACCTTAACTGCTTCGGTAATATTTAAAATTTGTATAAGTGTGCAGTAAAATTTTATTTGCACTTTTGGATTTATACTTACTGGTTCTTATTTTATATAAACTGAACAGTTGATTATTGTTTATAACATCTTTTGGTAGTACATTCACGAAAGAACTTTATTATACAATGTGCCTTAAATATTCTTTTTCGTAATAGTAGAATAATTCGTAAATCCAAGTAATCGAATCGTTTAGAATTGCATAAGGGCAACGTACAAATGCCAAATTAAATTTTACTAGAAAAAGTAGTACCTATGAACAGCGCGTTGTATTATACAAATAGCGGGATTTGACTGCATTTACTATATTTTAAACTTGGCTTTTAATGTCCAATCTTTTTGTTTTTTAGATATTCATAAAACGCATATAAACGAAATTCTCATTGTACACAAAACAAAAATGTTTTACAATTATATCATTTAATATCAATTTCTCTACAGCCATAGAATTGTGCTTTTTTGTAGTTGAACTCTATTTAGTCGCATAGAGTTGCGGAACAGCCTACGAATGATAAATTAAACTCCACTGCATTTATTATATCTTAAACTTGCTTTTCTCTCTTCTTTTAATGTCCAATCTTTTCGTATCTTTTTAGTTATTCACAAACCGCATATATGCAGAATTTCCACTGTAAACAAATAAAAAATGTCTCACAATTATATCGTTCAATATCGATTTTTCTACAGCCATAAAATTGTGCTTTTTTAGTAGTTGAACTCTATTTAGTCGCTTAAAGTCGCGAAACTGCGTACGAATGACAATCTAAATTTTACTTGAATAGCGGGGTCTAACTGTATTTACTTAATTTTAAACTTAGCTTCATAAGTTTTGTTTTTTTAATCTTTTCGCATTTTATTTATTTATGCATAAAACACATAAATATATAAATATAATATTCATTTTTCTACAACTATATAGGTAGTCGTGCTTTTTAATATAATCGTCGAATTATATTTACTCGTTTAGACTGAAGCAAAACAAAAATTATTTTCGCTTCTCATTAGAATGGATGATAATTAATTAAGCGCACTGCGCAAAAACGTATTATTATCATTATTATCAGTATTAACATTATTAATTCAAATGAAAATTGACGCGCAGCAGACTGCAAACTTTTTCGCCGGCAACACAACAGAGCACATAATTGAATTACATCACACAAATATATAATTAATCAAAAGGTTGAAATAGTTAACGTTTAAAGTTCAACATCATCAACCCGTTTCTATTTCTAATTAAATATAAATATTAAATACGCATTCAAACGTTTGATTGATATTTGTGCTTGTTTCATTCGCATTACAGTTCGACGGCCAGCGATTTGATTTCACGGCGCGGCGTTTTTTCAAGACGATATTATGGTAGCGTTGAGCAGGTAATTAATTAATAATATATAGATTTGTATTTGCAAAATTAATATATTTTTCATTTGCAGCTACAACAATCCGAGAGTGATGGGCAAGAACATGCGCGTCGTTTTAGATTGGAGAATGGCGATTCGCCTGGCGAGAAAGATGAGGTGAGTAGGTTTATAATTTCAATAGCACAGGCAAATCGCACATCATTCAAAAATTGTTTCTTACTTTGTAAGTATTGTAATAAACGTCTGTAATAAATTTTAAGCCAAAATTACATACGGCGATTATGCTTCATGTCTTTACCGCCCCAAAACAGTTTCTCCACAGTGGTCTTTTAAGTTTCTAGGATAATCATAAGATAATTCACTAAATAAGACGAATTTGGTAGTTGTAGATCGATATGCACAGGATTTTTGGGGGTAAAGTCACCAAGAATGAGTACATTCTGAGAAATGCACTGTCAACGTTATGGCATTAGTCAATTATTTCCAGGTTTTAGACCCAAAATGTCTTCCAAAATGATAATGGCAAACTCTTTAGACATACCAACAAGTCCCGAACAGACATATTTAGAAAGCCAAGCACAATTTCTTTGGTTTTCTTGACGTCAGTAAGGGTTGATGCTCGTTCGAAGTGTTCTTCGTCTTCAAAGCCTTTGCGACTTTCTTTTAACTGATTTCACCACTTTTAAGCATTGCTTTCTGACAAAACATGGGCCTAGAAGATTTTTTGCAAGATTTCGAATATTTCTACATCCAAAATTTCATTCCTCAAATAGAATTTAATCGCCGTATGCACTTTTAGCGTCCTATAACATTAGACCCATTTTGATGTGAAAATTGGTTCAGATGTTTATTACAATGCTTACTTATAGAAAAATTATAATTGATGTACGGTCTACGGGGGTAATTAAATTGAAAATTGCTCTTACTTTTTGGACACAGTAGTAGTGTTAAGATGGCTCGCAAAGTACGCGTCTTAACAAAGAAAACATATGATCATTTAATTTTGTACTTTATATTTTTGAACGTAGTTGCATTATAACTCAATTCACTCCGTGCAACGAGGTTCCACCGTGTTAATACAATTGGATTCCACAAAATATGCGTTTGTCGTAAATTTGACTTATTCCTTTGAGGCAAAGCTTTGCTCAGTGAGTCATTTTTAAGATTTGGGAAAATAAAATAATCGCTTAACATGAAATCCGGAGAGTACTGGCCGTATTCGAACTTTAGTGAAGTCAATTTCGCAGCAAAAATCCTGGACTTGTGGGCAGCCACGCTGCGTGTAATGTAAAAACCCGTCTGCTTAAATCACTCCTAATAAATAAACAAATTGAACAAGGGATTGAAATTGACAAACATCATAGTCATAATTTATTTCTAGCGCTATTTCTAGGATAACTCGCATACTTTGAAAACCACCCTCGTATATGTACTTATGTACAAATGTGTAATTAAGGATGTTCAGCACAAACATTTTACATTTTTTTCTAAAATCCTTTCCTTATCCGGGTGTTGCTTATGAACACTTTGATGAGACGTCTAATTGCTAATAATAAGCAAATCAGCAGCTTCCTGCGCGAATGCGCTTCAAAAGTTAGCTAAACTAGGACATTATAATTAACAGAATATGTGCTACTAAGAATTTGTTATTTTGCTAATTAGTGTAAAAGGTGGAAGCAAAGAAAGAAAATTATTATTTTATAAAACACAAATTAAATCAAAAGTCGAGCGATATGGTTAAATATCCATTGGATTGTACACGAATATTATCAATTGTCTAGTTTCCAGTAAATTAGTCAGTAAGCATTTTCTCCGCAATATCATTTGCTAACTTTCTTATCAGCAACAACTGTTACATATAACCATAACTAATTACGACAAATCTTTTGTTTTGTTACAGCAGTTTTAATATACCTATTTGAATTTACTTGTGTCAGAAATTTTCCTTGACTATCATATTTTAAAGATTTTATACTTAAATAGATTTTCCAAAAATGTAACCAATTTTATTATTTAAATATTTTCCTTGATTATAGTTTCGCATTATTGTTGACGACCGGGAAATCAAAATGTTGATATTGAATTAATGAATATTAATTTAACCAAGTGCTTTTAGTAATAAATTTTGTCCTATAAATAATAAATCTTAATCAAAATATTGAAAAAAAACATATAACGAAATATAAATCTTCCCAGTTTAGAAGAAAAATAAAAATAATCCGACCAGAGCTAAGATACAATGTGCAGAAATGTAGTTTCTTTCACTTCGTAAAAAAGTTCTAATTCCTAAAATTGCCTATTTAAACATAACAAATTTCATCATTTAATTTATGTCGCAATATTTTAATATTTTGTTAGACAACAATTTATTACAAAATTTTCTCTTGAACAAAGTATTGAAAAAAGTATATACAGTGTGTTCAGTAAGTTCGGAAACACCCGTTTATTTTGAAAACGATGCCTTAATTAAAAATTCTGAACACGTAGGTCGATATTATTTTTTTAAATGCATCTGATGGTGATAT